>OX465243.1:25593533-25756943 GCA_949987775.1 Aproaerema taeniolella | reverse complement strand
TCCGTCGAGGAAGCGGCGACCGTGTTTTGTTTATGTGTATTCCACGAAATTGTACAATTATCGAATACTTTGAATATGTATCCTGTTGTACTTTTTCTGTCGATTAAGTCACCTCCCCAATCGGAATCTGCGTAGCCAACCACCAACCGCTCATAATCACATTTTTCATAGGTTAATTTTAAATTAATTGAGCCTTTTATGTACCTTAAAAGATGCTTTAAGCACTTCCATAATTCCTCATTATTTTTGTCCTGATAACGACTCAGAATGCCAATCGCGGCACATATATCTGGTCGCGTACAAAGCATTGCATACATGAGACAGCCTATGAAATTTCTGCAGGGTGCGTCATAATGTATATCTGAATCTAAAGATTTATGATCTAATTTGGAAGGAAAAGGTGATTTTGAAGGATTACAATCACTCATAGAGAATTTGCTTAAAACATTTTGAAGGTACACTGATTGATCTAAAGTTAATTTTCCTTTACTCCGCTCTATTTTTATGCCTAAAAATAATTTAATTTCATGTAAGTCAGTCATATTAAATTTTTGCATTAAGCAATTTTTGTATAATTTCAAAATTCCTATATCTTTTGTGCAAATTATCAAATCGTCTACATACAATACAATGTATACATTTTTATCTATGCTACCTTTATCTAAAACATAAAGACAAGGATCAACTTGTGAGTTTTTAAAACCAATAGCCTTCAGAGTATGATCGAAACGCTCAAACCAACATCGCGACGATTGCTTCAAACCATACAACGTCTTGTTTAATTTACAAACTTGGTTCGGTGCAGCTGAGACGCCCTCTGGTACTTCCATATAGATATCTTCTTTAAGGATACCATTTAAAAAGGCAGTCTTCACGTCCATATGATGGGCGTGTAAATCAAACTGATTAGCGAGTGCTAGAATAAACCGAAAAGTGGAAATACGAGCAACTGGGGCGAACGTTTCGTCATAGTCCTGTAGGTATTGTTGTGTAAACCCACGAGCTACTAGTCGCGCTTTATACCGTGTAGGTTCACCTAACTCATTATTTTTAATAGTAAAAACCCATTTAGAGCTTACAATATTTACATAATTGGGTCTTTCAACAAGGGTCCATGTTTCATTACTATGAAGTGACTCAATTTCGCTTTGGATGGCTTTTAACCATTTGTCAGAATCGTTCCTATTAAATATCTCATTGTAATTTTTTGGTATAGATTGAACAGTTGTAAGCGATAAATAAAAGTCCGGGTCGTTCATTTGTTTATAATCTTTTGAGGGTAAACCTTGAATTCTTTCGCTGCGTCTCAGTTTGCTAGAAGAAGGTCCAGCTTCTGAGCTATCATCAGTAAGATCCTTGTGTTTGTTGCCTATTAACTTTGCCGATTCAGTATCGGGCTTATTAATTTCGGCGGGAATTTGGGTAGGAATTGTATTCATCGGCCTAGAAGATTCAACATTTGACTCATCGAAAACAATATCTCGAGCAATGAAAAAATGATTATTTTCAACATTAAATAATTTGTAACCATTTTGGTCGTAACCAACTAATATGGCCTTAAAAGACTTTTCGTCAAATTTTGTTCTTTTAGTTTTGTCATGAACATAAGCCGTCGAACCGAATACTTTTAAATGACTTATTTTCGGTTTCTTATTGTGCCACATTTCATATGGTGTTTTATTATTTGTGAGCGCTTTTGTGGGTAGTCGGTTTGTTAAATATGTGGCCGTTAAAACGGCTTCACCCCAATAGGCTTTGTCCAACTTCGCACTTGTAACCAATGTTCGAGTCATTTCGGTTAACGTACGATTCATACGCTCAGCGACACCATTTTTTTGTGGCGTATATGGTACCGTCAAGTGGTACGTTATTCCCTTACAAACACAAAAATCCTTGAATTCATTAGAAAGATATTCTCGCCCGTTATCGCAGTACAAATTGGTCACTTTTGAGTTAAATAAATTTTCGCTCTTAGCTACAAAATCTTGAAAACATTTTAAAACTTCTGACTTAGAGTTCATTAAATAAGTTACTGTATAATGTGTAAAATCGTCAATAAAAGTGACAAAATAATTTTTATCATCAATTGTCGGGGGTGTTATCGGACCGCAAACATCAGAGTGGATGATAAAGAGTGGTCGGTTATTTTTGTTAGTTTTGTCTTTAGATTTTAAAAAGGGTAATCGAGCCTGCTTGCCAAGTACGCAGGGCTCACATAACTCATTGGTAGGTGTGATGTCGTCAATTACCTTTATATCATATTCGTCAATTACGTTCTTTAGCAAATTAAATTTTTGTTTGTTTAAATGACCAAGCCGGCTGTGCCATAATTTATAACGGTCTTGGTCCCGGCATTTATCATGAGCTAAGTTTAAACCAGATCGGGATCTATTTATTTCAAAAATAATACTAAAGAGATTATTAGTATTCTCACCTGTCATGTAACATTTGTTGTTTTTGTAAACTTGAACGCCATTATTACCAAAAATAACCGACATACCCGTCTGTTGTATGCGATTTACCGATAATAAATTGTATCGCACCTCGGGTGAATATAAAACGTCGTCGATTGAACCTCGAAAACCTAAGTTCGTTGTTACCTCAATACTTCCTTTACCAAATGCAAGAATGGATGTCCCGTTTTTAGCGACACCGATTTTTAATGGAACGGGTAACTCAACATATGACGTAAACACTTCCCGTGTGTTTACAATATGGTCAGTCGCGCCGGAATCTAAAAGAAAACAAATTTCGTCATTAGTCATGCGATTGTCAGCAGCTGAGGGTAACTTACATTTCGAAAGCATAAAAGCGAAACCGTCCTCGTCATTATTGATGGAGGTTTGAACGTTGTGGGCCGCCCTTTGTTGATTTGCAGATTGATCAGTTTTCTGTAACTTCTTGAAAAAACGGCAGTCCTTCTTGAAATGGTTTCGTCGTCCACAATGGTCACAGTACATTCTGGAAAACTTGTGTGTAGAATTTCCGGGTGGTTGCTGCGAATTTGCAGGTGATTGCTGAGGATTTTCTTTCTTTTGAGGGTAGGTTTTCTTTTTCTTGTACGGTCCGGAAGATTGATTTCGATCGGAAAACCGTTTGGTTCCTAGTTGTAGGGCCTTCGTCTCTGTTGTCGTCTCAGCCTTCACTTTAACTTCTTGGTCTAGCAAACGTGTCTTGACAAAAACCAAGTTAAGTTGTTCTTCTCCAAGCGTTTCTAACGCCGTTATAACGCCGTCATAAGAAGCGGGTAGTGTTAGCAGTAGATGTGAAATCTTATCCATCTCATCAAGTCGGGCACCGGCGGAGACTAATTCGGTCACCAAATTATCAAACTTTGTAAAATGTTGCAATAAAGTCATATCTGGTTGCAATTTGAGATTCAGTAGTTGCTTACGTAACGCTAACTGTGTAGCCAAGCTTCGTCGCTCGTAAATCTTGTCAAGTTCGTCGATAATCGACTTGGCGGTAGTAGAATCCTTGGCAATATTCAAAAATGCGTCACTCAGGTATTCAATGATCGTACCTTTTGCAATCATATTTTTCTTGATCCAGTCCTCGTCTGGAACCTCCGGAATGGCTTTATCTACAACACTGAGCACTTGAAGTTCTTCTAGGAGCGATTTTATACAAAATTTCCATGTACTATATCGTTCGCCATTAAATTGCTGAATATTCCGTTTATTTCGCGACTCCATATTCAACGATTGTTTTTTTTACTCGTAGTTATTTATTTTAGTTACTTTTTGCAGTACGAAAACGGCCTGGGCCCATAACCTATTGGAAATGGGCTCAGGAAAAAGAAACAGTTCCACACTTTGCAACGGCAGTTTATTAAGTGATTAAAATACAGAGCGAACGTTCGAACGAACGTGTGTGCGAATGAAAGAAGATGAACGAATCATTGAGCGAATGTTTGTCTATTTTAATAGATTTGGAGACTGGCATATTTGTCTATACCAATAACAGCAGACCAAGAGGATCAAAGATCTTGAATGTGGAAGACAAAATGGATCACTTTGTGACAACGTCATCGACCGAAGCTGTCCCTAAAGGAAAATGAAAACTGTCTGATACAGGGACCCAGCCAATCCCTAAAGTGCTTGTAGAATTGCTAATCATTAGTTCACCTTCCATGCCACAATCAAGCACCGAGGATAAATTCTAACGGTACTTTCGAAGGTGAAAGCCTCCCTTAGCTAACGCCTCTGCTACGGAACGCTTGATGCTGCGCAGCTCAGCCTTTGTTTGGGCACCTGTTAATAAATCATCGACATAAAAGTCATTCTGTATGATTTTCTTTATTTTAGGCTTAACAGCTTCTTCACCCAACTGCCACAAATAACGAGTGCTCAAGAAACTAACACTTGAGAAACCATAGGTGACTGTGTTCAACATCAAGGTTCGCAAAGGTAAAGACTCCACATCTCGCCACAGGATCAATTGTAGGGCGCGATCTTCCTCGTGCACATTTACCTGTCTATACATTTTCTCAATGTCACCTGATAAAATATATTTGTACGTGCGAAAACGAGACAAAATATTTAACAGCGAATCTTGAATGCCCAACATTCAAGAACCTAGTCATTTGCACATCATTCATAGACAGTCCCGAAGTCGTGCCAACCGAAGCATCGAAAACGACACGCAGCTTTGTTGACTCACTGTTGGACTTCAGAACTGGATGATGAGGCATATAATATTTGACGTCATGAGACAAAGAGTCATAATAATACTCTGAAAAATGTTTCAACTCGGCATACTCATGTATAAAGCTACTGTACAATTCCTTCAGCAAAGGTTGACTTTTGAATTTGGATTTAAGATTTAAGAACCTTTTCCTTGCCATCATCTATCTATCTATTTATCTTTGGAGGGGACGCCCGTCAGGCACAGGCGGGCTATCAGTCCACTTTTTGGGACCATTTCACCCCATTCCCCATAACAGCGCATGAGTTTTACCTCTGCACTGACAGTTCCACCTCTTTGAACCTCACAGAAGCTTTAGCAAACCCAATTATATCCTTTATGTTAAGCTCTTGTATTTGTTCATCTTTTACCTCATCCGTGCCTATTGTCTCCCATCTTACCAGCGCGTACATTGGACACTCAGTCAGAAAATGTAGACTTGTTTCCTCCTTGTCGCATTCTGGGCAGGTGGGATAATTTTTTAAGCCCATTATTGTTAGGTGTCGGTTCAGTGGACAGTGTCCCGTGAGCAGACCTACTACAATCCTTATGTCCTTTCTATTTAGCTTTAGAAGTTGCTTCGAATTTCTTTTTTCGTATGTCTTAAGGAAGATTTTTGCCTGGCGGCACTGTTTGTTATGCTTCCATATTAAATTGGCTTGTTCGGTTATGATCTTACTTATTATTCCTTTACTGATATTACTCGATATAGGTAGCCTGGGTTCCGGGCCGATGAATGTCTCATCGGCCCCTTTCCTTGCTAGCTCGTCTGCAATCTCATTGCCTATATGTCCTTCGTGCCCCGGCACCCAGGCAATGGTGACTTTGGTCTTTTTGGCTAAGGCGTTAATAGCCTCTTTGCATTCTGTGACTAGGCCCGAGTTAGTTTGGGCTCTAGTAGGGTATTATTGGGCATTCTAATTCACTTTTTTCAAAAACCAGTTCACTTCACTCCGTTTGCTCCACTTCGTTCCGCACTCCGTTTCGTGAACTGGTGTTTTAAAAAAAGTGAATTAGAAAGCCCAATAATACAATTATGAAATGAACCTATGCTAACACTTACCACATCAAACGGCAGCGAATGCGTTTCCTCCCGGCGGCCCGTTCCCATTTCCCATACAGCAGCAACAACAATAATTGTCTATTTCTATGTCTTATCACTAATTTTGCGAGAACACTTTTTGCGGAATCGTTATTTTCATAAAAACTGGAAATATTAGGTTTTAGTCACAAATTTCGCGAGATGTATGACTATAAAATTTAAAATGATAATTTTCATTAGAGAAACCAACTAAATCGTATTACACATTTACGAGATTTTCATACTTGAATGAGGGTTTCTGATCAATCAAAACTGGATCCTAACGTTAATTGTTGAGGCTTTTCAACTGACCAGAACTGGTTCCTCTCAAATCAAAACCCCATGCTTTCCTCTCAATTTTAGTTGGTTTTTCTAAGGAAAACTGAATTACGTAAATACCTTCTATGTCAGGTACTAAGCACATTTTCAAGGTTTACATAATTGAATGAGGGTCTCCCACCAGTTGAAACTGGATCCCAACTTTACATGTTTAGGCTTTTCAACTGACTAGAGCTGTTTCCTCTCAATAAAAACCTTGTGCTTTTCCCACCCTAGACAAGTACTTACGCGTAAATATTAGGTTTTAGTCACAAATTTCGCGAGATGTATGACCATAAAATTTAAAATCATAACTTTCATTAGAAATACCAACTAAATCGTATTACACATTTACGAGATTTTCATACTTGAATGAGGGTTTCTGATCAATCTAAACTGGATCCTAACGTTAATTGTTGAGGGTTTTCAACTGACCAGAACTGGTTCCTCTCAAATCAAAACCCCATGCTTTCCTCTCAATTTTAGTTGGTTTTTCTAAGGAAAACTGAATTACGTAAATACCTTCTATGTCAGGTACTAAGCACATTTTCAAGGTTTACATAATTGAATGAGGGTCTCCCACCAGTTGAAACTGGATCCCAACTTTACATGTTTAGGCTTTTCAACTGACTAGAGCTGTTTCCTCTCAATAAAAACCTTGTGCTTTTCCCACCCTAGACAAGTACTTACGCGTAAATATTAAATTACACAATCACAAATTTCGCGAGATTTCACGTAACTCCACAATCATGATTTTCTTGAAAATGCAAATCAAAAACGATATCGGCACACATTACAAAGATTTTTAATATTGAATGAGGGTTTCCGGTCAATCAAAACTGGATCCTAACATCAATTGTTGAGGCTTTTCAACCGACCAGAACTGGTTCCTCTCAAATCTAAAACCTGGTGCTTTTCCCACGCTTTTGACTGTGTTTTCAAACGAAAACGAAATGTAGAAACCGACGCGGTTGGAGTTACGAATACACTAACGCTTTGCAGCTATGCTTCCCGAATCTGATTAGTAAGCATTTGAGTTACTATTTACAATAAAGGTTGTCACACACCACATGCGAGCGATAATTTATCTTCTTCACGCTTTTGTTTCACAGATTTTCATTATTTCTGTTTATTTTCTACTAAAATTGAATTTGTGTAAACACTATAATCGTATATTAACATGTTCAATAATAGTTATTTTTAACAATTCAGTGGATTATCATTAGATAACAAACATTATTTAAAATCTCTTAATCAAATAATACCATTTATTGTCTTACGTAATATCAACAAAATAATCTCTAGATGTTTAACTACCTATTTATGATAATTGTATAAAAAATAAATGTCACTAGTATTTTAAACATTTTCAATCAAACCCCCACTAAACCTTTTTTAAATATATACTAATAAAATAATTATTTTTTTCCTAATCATGATGAATATAAAAAATATATTAAAAAATAGCTTTATCTTAGTGTATCCCAGCTTTATCTCACAATTTAGTTCCCAAGAGTCACCGAGAGTTCCACATACTCGTAAGTATTATAGCTTTACCTGTAGATTAAATTACTAAGACGTTGCAGTTAGTCTACAAACCCGCAGGTGGACAAATAAATAATAAGACTCAGTTCACATAAGTAGTGAATACAGATATTTCAAAGAGGGTAGGCAGGGAAATTTAAGACAAGAGAACATTTTATTTTTGTATGTAGTTTTATTCAACTAGTAAAAGGGTATGTTAATGGAATTTACACGTTTGAAGATAATGAAATTAGTAAAACAACCACGCATACAGATATTTTGAAAAGGGTAGGTAGAGAAATTTAAGACAAGAATACATTTTATTTTTAATTTTATTTTTAATAGTTTTATTAAACTAATAAAAGTCGAATTTACTTTTCACAAATCGAAAATATTTTTTTTCTTACGAACTTATTATAATGTATATTGTATCCTACTGTCAGCTACTGTTTACTGTTGTCATCTAATGTCCACTATTGTCAAGTATTGTCTTGTTTTCTCCGAAATGCATGATGTCAAAATAATTCTCTGAATCAAACTCATGGAAATATCTTTTTGAAATAGGTATATAAAGTTATGTATACGTAAAGGTTAAATGTAATGCAGAACGTTTTTTGTAAGTTTCATAATTGTCATTATAGGATGAACGTGCCCTAAGTCGTATTAGTCGAATGAGAACTAAGTATCAGATTCTTTTCCACGGTTCATGGGAAAGTAGTGATTTGCTGTCGCAAACTATTTCTAACAGCAGAAGTTACTTTTGCTGACTTTATTAATTTTCAGGGATAGTAAACATTACACGGTTTTATAAATTTTAAAAACCTAACATTTTGTTCTAACATAATGTTTGCATATTATTTATTTATTAAAGACATTTTTAAATACGTAAGATACCAAAATTTACTAATATCTATCTATCTATATAATACAAGAAATTTATAAAAAAAAATTGTTTTATTTTTTCACTGCAAAACATGTAACTTTTTAATTTTTAGGTTTCCCGTAAATACTTACTAGTAAATACATACTATTAAGTTTGGTACCTGTACAACCAATAAAATGTAGCAATATTATTATTTTTTTCCATGAGTTTGCGATCCCTGACAAATTTTGCTTACTACGGAGAAATTACAGGATAAATACCACAAATTAATTTCTTAAATTCATTCACTTTGTGTAAAGCTGTTCGTGCTTCCGAACCTTTCGCTCGTGCTTATCAAGTGTCGTTTAATTTCAAGAATACTGTGCTGTGGTGCTGTGCGCTAATTTCAACAAAACTTCATTTTATGCGGATCCCGTGCATCAGAATAATGTATGTAAGTTCGAATTAACTTAATTTTCAAAATACCTTCCTAATTTTATTTAAATGTTGAGTAAAGTGATTTAGTTTGATTTTCTTTTTTTAACCCTGTCATAACCGATATTTTCAATTTGTTTTTTTCTATTACAGGTCTGAATCAAACTACAAACGTACCAAACACGAGAAGGCTGAGACCGACTTCTTCGATTCAGAAGACGAGGGTGCAAGGTAAATATTTTACTCTACTTAAAGCAAATTAATGTTTTAGTTTATACGATATTTCCCTTTACCTTAATGTTTTTTTAGTTGTCTCTCTTATTTTCTAAACACCTTCATAAACCGTGATCACAAATTACTTATGTTGAAATTTTTTAAATTATAAATCGACTTTTCTAAGTTTAAAGACTAATATATATATATATTTTTTTCTCAGTGCTAAGAAGAAAAACAAGCCAGGCCCGAAGCCCCGTGCTTCCAAAGCAGCTACCCCGTCACGCGCACCGTCCAAGTCGCAGTCAGAAGATCCGGCTAGCTGGCTGTCGGACAGCGAGGACGAGACACAAGCACGACAGAAGGCGCAGCAGACGCCGTCCATTTACTCAAAGCGCGTGGCTGATGGTACGATACGGAGAAAAGCGTTCCTTAGTGGTAGTTTAATTGCGGAGTTACGACTCTACAACTGCGCAGAAATAAAAGATCTCGAGGGATTGGATAGGTGCGAGAAAGCGTTCGTATGGCTCCGCTATCAGGGCGATCAACAAGATCCCGAGTTTTTATTATTGAAAAAGTTTATTAAGGGGGCTAAAGAAAAGTTTACTGAAGAAGGAACGTTTTACCAAGCAAAAAAGAAAAAGTAGGTAAAAGTTACACCTTGTTCGATTCGAAAATACTTTCTTACTAGATTTAATTTTTTATTTTCTGGATTTAAGATTTGCGTGGTAAAGCGTTCTTTTCTTTATTTTAATTTTATGGTTAAATATTATTACGTATGCGGGTATATTCTTATTTTAGTACATTTTATTTAGTAGTGTAGGTATTTTGTGTTAGGATTAGGATATATTACTTGTGCGTTGCTTATAATAGTCTTAAGGTTTTGGTCAATAAATCAATATTTTAATCGTTTTAAGTTTATAATTTACAGTCTAATTCTGTTAGATAGGTAACTAAAACAATCTTCACCCGCTTGTTCAGACAATTCTTATAATGACACATTCAATATTTTGTTCAGTTTGCGATATTTCGATTAAAAGTAAAGTGTTCTCTGCTCACCTTAAAAGTATTTTGCATAAAGATAATAGTTCAATCAATGAAAGTGATGGCATTGACAAAATTAGTAGCGCTTTCCGTGCACGTATTGCATCATATCGTGTACGAGGTGACGAAGCGAACCAACCGCTACCACCAAATGAATTTTTGTTTAATATTCGTAGACATGTACGCAAACTCCTTACTACTCGCGTACAAACTCATACAAACTTGAAAGTCAATTTTGAATTGTTCGCTGAATTTTCTTTACCCAAAATTCAAGACAAGGTTTCGATTAAATCTTTTGCCACAGAAAATATAATTTTGCATCGAAATTTCGACTTTAAAACCTTATATTATAAAGTTATTGAAAACATTAGTAGAAAAGTGGAAGAGTTTGAAGAAAAAGATAGTGGCTGGGCCTTTATTCGAAACCTTTACCTTGAAGTGAATATGAACAAATACAATCCGATGAGAGCTTCCAGCTTTATCGATTTGCCTAAAAATATAAAGAACAAACGTGCTTGCATTAATATTAGAAACGCTGACAACTTTTGTTTCCTATGGTCGATAATGGCTGCGTTATTTCCAGTTAAGAACAACGGTCACCGTACGTCTTCGTATCCACACTTTGAAACCGTTCTTAATACGAGAAACATGTCTTTCCCTGTAGGATTCTCAGATATAAAAGTATTTGAAAAAAATAATCCAAAGATAAGTGTGAATGTTTACGGTCTCAAAAATAATAAAAATATAGTAGGTCCCTTGTACAGAAGTGAATCTCGAAAAAAACATCACATTAATCTTCTGTTTTTAGAAGACAATAATCGTTCTCATTACTGTCTTATTAAAGATTTGCCTAAATTGCTTCGTCAACAAGTAACAAATCACCATGCAAAGTTATATTTTTGTGATGATTGCATTTTATTTTTTGATACTTTAAAAAAATTTAAATCTCATACTTGTGGGCAAGTGAAAACAATTCTGCCTGAGGCAGGAAGTTTTATTCAATTCAAAAACTATGAACGAATGCAGGATATGCCCTTCGTTATCTATGCTGACTTCGAATCTCTGCTGAAGCCCGTTGAAAACAATGCTGATAACACATCTAGTTGTACAACATCTTTACAGCAACACGTGCCAGCTGCTTTTGCTTATTATATAGTTTGTTCATATGATAGTTCACTTAACAGGTATGTTACTTATCGAGGACCAGATTGTGTTGCAAAGTTTTTACATTCACTTCAATCCGATGTTACGAAAATCTATGAAATATTACAAACCCCTGTGCCAATGACATTCACGGAAGAGGATTTGATTAATCATACTAACGCTGACTTATGTTTCCTTTGCGATAAAATACTATTTGACGATAAGGTTCGAGACCATTGCCATCTTACGGGACGTTATCGCGGAGCTGCTCATTCGTATTGTAATATCCGATTTCGCTTGCCTAAACTGATCCCAGTATTTTTCCACAACTTGTCAGGATACGACTGTCACTTATTTATAAGGGAATTAGGTGAGTTAGACGGTAAATTAAAGGTAATCGCGAAAAACAAAGAAAATTACATTTCATTTACAAAATTTTTTCAAGTCTATGAGGATAGAATACCTGTTCGCTTCGTAGATTCGTTTAAGTTTTTAGGTACTAGTTTAGAAAAACTTGTGTCTAATTTGAATTCAAATGATTTTATTCATTTAAAACGCTTTTTTCCCTCAAATGTACAATTTAATTTGGTGAAACGCAAAGGGGTGTATCCTTATGAGTATATGACTAGCTGGGAACTCTTTGAGGAAGTTAACCTACCACCACGTCATTGCTTTTACAGTACATTAACTAATGACATTATTTCTGAATCGGACCATGAACACGCACGAAATGTTTGGAATCAGTTTAAAATAAGGAATCTCGGAGAATACACCGATCTATACCTCAAGTCAGATGTATTATTACTTGCGGACGTATTTGAAAACTTTCGCAAAACGTGTAAAGTTAATTACAAGCTAGATCCCGCTTTTTACTTAACAGCTCCTAGTTTGAGTTTCGATGCTATGCTTTTAAAAACCGGAGTGCAATTAGAGCTTATTAATGATTTGGAAATTATAAGATTAATTCAAAAAGGTATTCGTGGTGGGATTTGTTTATGTTCCACTAGGCATTCAAAAGCAAATAATAAATATTTGCCTGAGTACAATAGCTCACAAAAAAACAATTATCTGATTTACATCGATTGCAAGAATCTATACGGGTACGCTATGTGTGCTTATCTACCATATTCCGATTTCAAATTGCTCAACGAAGAAGAAATTAATCGTATAAATTTTTGCAATATTTCTTTAGATGGTGACTATGGTTACATATTGGAGGTTGACATAGAATACCCAGAACATTTACATGACCTTCATAACGATATACCATTTTGCGCACAAAAGTTTGCACCACCAGGTTCCAAAACTCAAAAATTAATACCAAATTTGTACGACAAGTTCCACTACGTAATTCATTTCGTTCATTTGCAGACTTGTTTGAAACACGGGTTGAAATTAGTGAAAGTGCATAAGGTGATTGAATTCAAACAAGGACCATATCTAAAAGAATATATAGACATGAATACAGAATTGCGTAAAAAAGCTAAATCTACGTTTGAGCAGGACTTTTTCAAATTATTAAATAATAGCATTTTTGGTAAAACTTTAGAGGACACAGAAAAACGAGTTGATATAAAATTAGTTAATCAGTGGACTGATACTAGGAACAAAACAAAAAAAAATATTACTGCAGAGCAACTAATCGCACGTCCTAATTTCCATAGTGTTTCAATTTTTACAGAGAATTTTGTAGCTATTCAAATGAAACCTGAAACTGTTACCTTAAATAAACCTATCTATATAGGTTTTGCGGTTCTCGAAATTTCTAAAAGTCACATGTTCGATTTCCATTACTCTGTCATGAAACCTTTTTATGGCGAAAGACTGAGATTGTGTTATACAGACACAGACAGTTTTCTTTATACTATAGATACGGAAGATTTTTATAAAGATTTGAAAAGTCATTTTTTACAATATTTCGATACTAGTAATTATGATATAAACAATTGTTACAATATACCTTTATTGAATAAAAAGGTACCAGGTCTCTTTAAAGACGAATTGGGTGGGACCGTTATTTCGGAGTTTGTGGGGTTAAGGTCAAAGCTCTATTGCATTAAAACACAACAAGACGAATTAAAAAAAGCAAAAGGTGTACAAAAGAACGTTATAAAACATGTTCATTTTTCAGATTATAGCAAAGTTTTAATGGAGAATAAGCTGATTCGTAAGAAAAATATAATTTTCAAATCACTTAAACATAAAATATTTACACAAGAACAGAATAAGATTGCATTGTCAGCAAACGACGACAAGCGCATTATTTTGAAAGACCGCATTTCAACTGTTTCTTGGGGACACTGTGATACTTTATCCTAAAAATGACAACTGTAACGAAACTTTATAATTCACCATGGCCGAGAGCTACCTGACTGATTGTGTCATTTCAATGCGAGTGTATACACACGACAACGGTATTAATATAAAATCTGGACTTTGGGTTTTAAATGATTTCATGCCTCAACTTCATATTTTCAACGAGGAAGAAAGTCTATTTTTCTCTATTAATGAGTGGAATCTAGTGTGTGAGATGTTAAATAATGGTTATTCTTTTGGCACGGTGAAATTTACAGATAAAAAGGCAGCGTTACAAACTTTAACCGTGTTAATATATAGTGATAAACGTTGTTCTTTACAATTTGGTCATCTCGTAAGCGAAGCGATTTATCATTTTATTGACTGTATTAAATTGAGAGTATTCCAACTTGAAAACGAATATGTTGAAGCAATTAATTTTGTTAAAAAGGTAGAAAGCAATTTGGATTTTAACTGTTTGTCAGCTTTTCAAAATATAAATAATTATTTAATTTGTTTCGCCAACCCCCTTTCCTTAATCGAGCTAGAAATTGTAGCTACAGCCAGTGCATATTTTATAAGGATTTTGTAACAACTAAGTATGTTAGATAGTAAGTTAAGAAATAAGTATTAGTTTTAGGTACTAAGTTTAATGTATTGATTTTATTTTTATATCAATAAATGTAGCTAAACTAAATGTTTTATTTATTTTATTTAAATACAATTACCTACCATTATTTGACTAGAAATACAAAATAATGTACCTGCATACTAGTAATTTAACATGAACGTGTTTGAACATGTTCTAACAAATTCTGACATCTACTAACAATAACAATGAGGTGTTATGTTCTCTAGTTTTAAATTACTGGTAAGTAATACTAGCACAGCAAAAACGAATCGAAACGTGAGATGAAAAATTGAACAAGTTTCAACATGTTCAAATAAATATCAGGAACAAAGGAGGTGTTATATTACATGACTCCGTTTTATCTATTGTGTTGTTCATTTACGTTTAGTTCTTCAAGCAAAGCAGTGCATAGCTTTAAACATGAGTGAAAAAGTCGATCTCACATCCTTCTTGTGCGTGTATCGAGACGATAAGACTCCACGTTTTGGAGTTAAGGTGGAGTTATCTCAATTTGAAGACGATGAGAAAATTTGCCGTACAATTTTGAAGAGCAATTACATCGTGCACGATGAAGACGATCCGGTGCTCAGACAGTTGGTGCAGCTGCTTTATCACGTGTGCAAGGAGTTGGGAGAGCGATCGGAGTTTGGACTATAAGCTGGTAAGTATATAAATATATTTTGATTTTGTGTTGTCCGTTTCGAACCTCATAGTACAAGTTAATTAAAATCTTATTTTCTCTTTTCCAGAAACTGCAGTGCTACAGGAAACAACCTCTGTTGCAGCCTCTATAGTATTAAGTTAGTTCTACTATTTGTAATTTCTTAAGTTATTAAAATTGTTTAGATTGTAAATAAATAGTATCTACTTAGGAATAATTATACTTTTTTATTGTTTCATCGTATCAAATGATAGTAAATACAATAAAATATGCATTTTGACGTTATGTAACTATTAAGAGTAGTTTTGTTAAGATGAGTTAAAATAAATAAAAGGCTATTGTTTTATAAGTACGTAATTTATTAAACTTAAAAATAAAAACTAGTTAAAAAAATTAAATTGATCTATATTATTATCTTCATACCACTTTTTAATACATAATACATTTTTTAAAGAACATTCTTTTAAATGAATTATACAATTAAATTTTGTAATATCTTTGCAGTACTTATTATGAAGACTTGCAATATTAGGACAGCCTTTACTACCTATATCGATTATGTTACAATTTTCGCATATACATTTTATCCATTTTATTTTTTCTTCTCCTTTAACAATAATATTTTTGTTTTGTAAATGAGGTTTTATCACTCTTTCAAATTCCCTAAAGTCGATGTATCCTTCACTCCAATAAATACCACGGTTCTTTTCTAACCACAACACACGTTTCTTTTCTTCTTTTGTTAATTTGACATATGGATATGGAGGTTTTATTAAAAATACTTGAGTGTGTTCTTCAGTGGCAATAGCACATTCTTTAATAATGAATTCATTTTTTAAGTTTTTAAAACCTTGTACATCCACAATTATTGCATTCATGATATCTTTTTAACTATACTGCTCAAAGGTTTGTATTCTATCAAGCAATCGTTAAAAATAAGACAATATGCAGAAGTTTGATCAGGAATTTCAGTATCACACTCTATTTCAATGCGCACGTTGACAACAGGTCCTGTTTTTATGTTATCGTTTTGCCTGGAGCAGTCAATTACAAATAGAGGTGCTATATCTTTAAATTGTTGTACCGTTAGAAGCGGTTCTACTCTTTCACGACCGTAGTACGACTGCTGAAATCTCGCATACTGTTCATATAATAATGCAATTCTGTCTCCTACAAAACTAATGTCAAGACTTTCGTACGGAAAGTATGTAGAATTTAGATACACCTTTACATCTCGTAAGTAACAGTGATCAAATCTTGACATATCAGCACTTGCATTATTTTTCCGGTTAGTTTGCAATGCTAAGACTACAAACCGTGGCTTTTCAATTTGAGAAGATGTTTTAATAGACCAAGTATGCTTTGTTGTTTTAGGTAATAAAGGATACTCATATAAATCCCAATTTCTAAAGGCTAGTTGAATTGGGCGATCTTTATCCAACAAGCGCAGTAAATTGACTTTTTCCTTATCAGACACCTTGACATGTGGAACTCGCCATACAATTTTATTCATAACAATATCACTCACTACTTCACCGGTGTTAAGTTTCAGAGCATTTAAGTTGGTGTTACTGCGTAGAAGAATAAGTTCATGCTTACAGTTTATTATTACTTTCTTATAATCTTCAGCGAATCCTAGTATGTTACTTAGCGGAATAGATGCTGAAAAGTTTCCATGGTGAATATTTTTGTTACCCTCTATATCCCACCCCCATGCTTTAGACATCCGAGACTCGCTATCGTTCATTGACAGAATGGATTTCAAAGTTGTAGTAATACCTGCATTTTTAATTTTATCAATTTCAATCCCATTCAATTCGTATCGTATATCTTGAAAAAGATACATTAACGGATTGTTAGTAAAATGTACAGTATCAAGACTCTTCTGTGTATCACCTTTAACAACTCTAACAATGCCTTCTAAATAAAGAGTGCTGGCTGATGGTAAAACATATAAATCCTGCTGATTGATTGCAATCCGAATTTCATCATTTCTGTTAAAACTAGTAACATACGGTTTGTATGAATGAAACTCGATACCTTCAATTGAGTTATCATAGTTAGGTGTGCTAGTAAGATTTAATATGTTCATTTTAGTAGACCTAGTAATTGAAGAAATTTCCTGTTTTCTTTAGTTAACTTATGCTTCGTTTTTGATGTTTTCTTTTGGATAGCACAAACCGTACTGGGGTTTCTGAGTTGCGGTGGCAAGTATTTATTATTGTAATCAATCATTTCTTCTAAATTGGATATATAGTTGAACTTCTTCACCACGCAGATTAACCAAGTTATTGTTAGCGTCTAATATCCTTATGTTAATGCAACTAATATTTTTCTGGTTCACTGGATAGTAAATAATATTTTTTGGTATTTCAACAACTCTGTAACCAGGCGGCACGTTAGGAGCAAACTCGTGAATTATATGGCTCGGTTTCCCGTTAATAAATGATCCACTCACAATATCACATTCGATTCGTACGACTGTTGTAGACAAAATGTTGACTGGTAGCTGTGATGTGTGCAATATATTCGCTTTAAGAACTTTTTTCTCAAAACCTAGCAAATTACCCAGAGCATTAGGTTTACTGAAATCAATGTCTTTCGTACAAAAGATCGATAGTTTCAAAGTATTATTATTACATAACATGTCAAAAGATGTATCCTTTACATTACTTTTTAAAAATTCCTCGATATCTTGAAGTTCGTAAGTTCCTTCGGGTATCTCTATCACTTCGTTATTACCATAATAAAACTTGTTATTGTTGCTATCAATATTGGGAAATGAATTAAATGTGCAAAAATGTAATAAAGCACACTCATATTGACCTTGTAATTCTAAAGGAGGTGAGTAAATAGTTGATAATGTCGGTTGGTTACCGGTTATTGACAATGTGAAAGACATATTGCAAATGATGGAATTAAAAAACAGTTCCAGTATTTTATAAGGTTTCTTTATTTTTCCAAAAATCTCTTAAAAACTTTAGACAAAGATGACCACAGTTTACTGTATTATACGTTTGATGTTTTGTATAATTATAAAATATATTAAAACACTTGAGATATTCTAAGAACTCGAGCGGCGGCTTCAAATCACCAAAACTATCAAAATATTCGCAATAATCATTATATTTCACATAGGCTACCCAATGGGTTCCTTCGCTAGTAGACTCGTCTAGATTAATAATACCACACTCATTCTTTTTAGGCTTTTTCGGTAATGTGTCTCTCATAAAAACACCTCTAAAAAATGGTATATCTCTAGCATTCTCTAAAATATCATAATTTGTAAGAGCTCTCCTTGGTAGCCTTTTCTTCAGTTTTTTGAATTTGTTATGTATAATCCAGCCCCTTTCTTATAAGGTTTAACATATAAACCTTTTCCTATTGACATTGATTCCATAGCTCTATTATGTCGCTCAGTTTCTCGTAAACTTTGTTGGGCTGTTTTGTAATCATTTACAGTTTTCGCAATACCAGCAGCACCTCCAGCTAAGGCTCCTAAAGCAGATAGCCCAGCAAAAATTGGGATCAAGGGAAGGATGCCTCCGGTTTTAGGTAAAGGTATAACACGAGGCAACCTGACTTTATTTTCTTTAAGTAGTTTCTTTGCAGCACCGTACGCATATTTAATTGCAGACTTATTGTTACTTGGCTTTCGTTTTTTCAGATCAGAACGTATTTTAGAAATAATAGCTTTAAAAGTTTTGGATCCAGCACCTGATTTCACTTTAGCTTTCATAGCTTTCCCTACTAACCAGGAAGCAAGCCTTTCACCTTTTCCTGCATCTTTTGATTTGAGTCTTTGCTTGCTCATCTTCAATAATTCTAAGTCAGCTTTATGACGATTGTCTAGATCTGAGTAATTAGAATAAGCAATATCGTGGTGCTTACAAGCTTCGTCTAACCCGTTGACACCTTTGTCTCCTCTTAATAATCGTTTTTTTAATTTTGTGCCCGGACCACAATAGTTATATCCAGGTAAATGTAACTCAAAAGGTAAATTATTGATTAAACTATTAATAAGTCCTTCTCCTTTCATTACTATCAAATATATGATAACATTATCTATAGTACTTCCTTTATATCAATCCAACTATTTTCAGTAGTAGGAAGGCCTAACCATTTCACGAAGAGTTTATTTTTCTTTTTTCTTAGTACTTTTTCTATTAAGTAAACATTTGGATATGCTGTCTTTTGCAGTTCTTGTTCATAAAAAGACCCTAATATAGGTTGTTTCTTAAGGTCTACAATATTATACGTTATGGGAGATGTATTATTAACACTTCCCACTTGAAATAATTCTGTGGACCAATTAGGAGTATAGCCTTTGTCAAAACAACTTTTATGTTTGCTTATTCTTACATAATCACCGGAATTAAATTTAACTTTTTTAATAACATTTTTGTTTCTTTGCATGCAATTTAAATTTTGCAAGACCAATTTTTCTTTTAATTTATTAACATCTTTGGGTTTGAATTGTGTACTGCGATGTTTGCTGTTATTGTAAGTCTTCACAACTACATTGAGAGGTTCTCCCAACCATCTGTAACTACCATGTAAATTAAAATACCTAAAAAGCCAAGACTTTATTGTTCTGATAACTCTTTCAACAATAGAAGCTTTTTTAATAGAATATGTAGAGTAATGGTTAATTTTATGGAAATCCATAATTTTTTTGAAACTTTCATTATAAAATTCTGTTCCCATATCAGTTTGTAAATTATGAGGACATCTTTTAGATGTAGAAAGCACATGTTTAAATGCAAACATTACATCTAATTTATTTTTTGTTTTAATTGGTACAGTCCACACAAATTTTGAAAAACAGTCAATAACGACTAAGATGAATTTAAATCCTTTATTGAACTGTTTCAAATTTCGGAAATCTATTAAATCTGCTTGCCATAAATCATCAATCCCTTTAAGTATAACATGTCTTCTGTCAAAATTTCTTCTTGCTGCTTTATGAATTTCATTAACGATTTTTTGTTTTTCCATTTTTTAGTTTCAAAATTTCATCTATAGCCTCTTTTGTGTAAAATTCATGTAATAACTGAGTCTTGAAGTCAAGTAGCAAACGTTTTATAGCTGTTTCAATTAATTCTTCCACTCTTTTTTCACTACACAACTTATTATAAACTGTATCAACATATTCTTTATTTACAGCATCATCAGGTGAAGAAGGATATTTTACGCCTTTCAATCGTTTCAACTGTAAATCAAAATCTCCATCTTCGGTTGTTAACATTTTTTTATTAGAAAAATTAAAGATATCTGATAATCGTAACCTTTTATGTACATTATGACCGAATTTATCCACATTCATTTTAAACGACTATTATATGCGAGAATTTCAACTTAAATGAAAAAATGTGAAGACAACACAAACTTATTATGTAATTATACCTCCCTCTTTCAACTCCTCTAAGATAGATATAATTTCATTTTCAACTCCAGTGTTACCAGCATCATGAGAAGCAATCAAAAGTTTGAGTCTTTCCACCAATTCATTAGGATCATCCCAGTATACATAATCTGTATTCTTTTTCCATTTTTTTAGCAACGATAAACCTTTGCCTTTAGTACTGCTGCCTGTACTTACAGAATAATTACGTTGTTGTTTAAATAACGGTTTTATAATAAAATTATATTTGGAACCTTTATTACTGTTAATAGGTTTTTTGGCATCATATCCTCGTCTATGTGCATTTGTGTCTAATAACATCATTTTGTAATATGACTTGTCCTCTTGTGTGACTAACGATAAGTCGGGTTGCTTTTTCATGAGCAATTCTGATAATCCAGGAGTTATTTTATATTTACGACCTGCTATTACTATAAAACTATTGTTTTCAGCAATATAAACATTAGTTGCACCCATCTTGAGTTTTCCTCGATCATTCCTAATACCATAAGGAACATCTTTAAAACGTTCAGGAGACAATGACCAGTTAGATACATTTTGAGAAGCAGTTGTATCAATAACTGATTTATACGACTCATTGCTAGTATTAAAACTTTCATAATTTTTAAAATTGTTAATTTTAAAATCCTCATCTTCCTCTTCTTCCTCCTCTCCTTCCTCTTCTTCTTCCTCCCTCTCACTTTCAGTGTTGCTATAACTTTTTTCAGAATTTTTATCATTTTCACGATCGTTATTGTTTACAAGAGGAGGCTTATTTATGATCCTTCTCTTATGTTGAACAATTTTATTTAAAGGGTCGGAGATCGGTTTAAAAATGGTTTTTAAAGCTCTTTCATTGTCCATTTCTATGTTTCTGATTTTGCTAACTTTTTTCTTGATAGCCTCTGCTGCATCAGCGACTTTTCTTTTCAAGTTGGTTTCCATTATAAATGAGCGTGTAAGGTTTCAATGTGAACTTTATAATAATGAGACAAATTACATTTTAAATGTGTTTAAATACTATTTGTTAATCAAAAACTATAAACGTATCAAATTTTTTTCTATAGCAACCTTTATTTTTTTCAGAGTTCTTGTCTATTACCAAGTAATTGTAAGGGTCACTCCATATTTTCGAACACATGTCTCGAAATTCAGTCCATGACATGTCCGTTGTTACATGTTCATTATAGACATGTTTCATATTTGTTTCATCCTGTTTAAATAGTATAATTAAATTTGCATTGTCTCTTATAAGTTGTTTCGGCACCTTACTGTAGGTTTGATTTAGATAAAAACAATCAACATTTCGATGTCTTCCCATTGCAAAGAAGTCTCTAATATTATTTTGATTTTCACAAGCCACATCATCAAATATTATGATGGAATCTGGTTTTGCTTTCCGGAGACTAATGACGTGTTCATTTTCTCCATATTTTGCAAATGTAACGTCTGGTACCTGATATAAGACATTTTCCAAAAAAACGTACTTAGATTGATGGAGAGTTTTAGCGTATAGGTAAACGTTTCTGTATCGCAATCCGTTTCTATGTAAAAGAAGTCCTACCATCAGATTAGTCTTTCCACAGTTGGATGGACCACAAATTATACAACGAATAGTATTTGGTAAGAGTTTCCCGTGACGGTATGTATGGGTTTTAAGATCAGGACAAATTTTCTCGACTTGTAAATTTAATGGTTGTTTCACAAATTTCATTATCTTCAAATTGAAGGAGACGCTTGATATTGAATGAGAATATTATGAAACCACAACTGTATATATATATAGACACACATTGTGAAAGATCCCACCCCATATATTTTTATCCGTAATTACTGCGTAGAACCTTTGTACTGCTGTATAGAACCGTGTTTGCTATCATTTGATGAGGTAAATGTTGACAAATTAAGTTCACTTCATAATTGTATTATTGGGCTTTCTAATTAACTTTTTTTAAAACACCAGTTCACGAAACGGAGTGCGGAACGAAGTGGAGCAAACGGAGTGAAGTGAACTGGTTTTTGAAAAAAGTGAATTAGAATGCCCAATAATACCCTACTGGCTCTGTTTAATGCCTTCAAAGCAGCCTGACTGTGACTATAGACTATGATGTTCTCTTTGTTTTCAGTGATCATACCGTCTATGATTCTGACTTCCTCTGTAATAGCAAGCACTTCAGCTTGGAAAACGCTAGCGCATCTTCCCAGGTGCATAGTAACTTGGCCATCTACCTGGTTTGTGATGTATATTCCCAGTCCTAATAGATTTGTTGATTCTTTCCTGGAGCCGTCAGTGTAACACACTATCTTTGGATCTTGTATGTCCAAGCTCCAGCTTTCTCTAGCTCCTATATGGATCCTGTATTTTTTATCAAAGATTACTAATTTCCTAATCAAATCATTATTAGAAAGTATCATTGACAATTTCTCTTCGTAGTTTCCATCTAATATGGTGTGTCCTTTATCCATGCAGTTTCCTTTCCATTCAAGGCTTGACTTCATCCTATATCCATGACTCTCTTTTTAGCTTCCAAATCCAGAGGATGCGATCCAATACATCTAAGGCAGCTGATGGAGTGGTTCTCATCGATCCTGTGATCATTGTGACAGATCAGTCTGTCACGCGCAT
The DNA here is from genome assembly GCA_949987775.1 of Aproaerema taeniolella. Classification (NCBI taxonomy): domain Eukaryota; kingdom Metazoa; phylum Arthropoda; class Insecta; order Lepidoptera; family Gelechiidae; genus Aproaerema; species Aproaerema taeniolella. Next base: position 25,734,020 of record OX465243.1, on the reverse strand, counting down.
CAGGTGCGACCGGTCATGCGCACACGCTCCTGCGTCTAACGTTTAAACAAAATGACAAAGTGTAATAGTTGTCGTGTAGTAATCAACGAACTACTTTGTTTGTTAGCAACAAACTTGATTTAATGGACGAAATCTCGATGTTGAGAATCTGTGATAGTAACTTTACTGAAAAAGAAGTGCAAAATGCGAAGCGAATCCTAAACGAATTGACAAACCGTCAAACTTTGCGAAAAGGTGACGGTAAAAATAAACGCAATCTTCAAGACATTATTACGACGCTCAAGGAAGCTGAACCTGACCAATTACCAACTTTTGTGGCCTTAAATCTGAGTAGACTACCACCAGTTACATTTGATTACGTCGATGTCATCAGTCTCCTCAAGGACCTCACTCTTTTGAAACAAGACGTAAACATCATAAAAACGACATATTCCCAGCAATCTGAGACGGAGTACCTGCAAAAAGAAGTAGCAGATATTCGCAAAGAACTAAGCGTTCAAAAAGTGAACAATAATTTTTTAAGTGCTGAAGAGGGTACTTCATTATTAAATTCAACGGTCATATCGATCGTTTCGCCGACCGCGGCCCCGCCACTTGGGCAGTCTTCTCCACTACCCCCGCGAGTGCCGTGCCCTACCTACGCCCAAAAGGCTGCTGTGCCTGAGCCCCCGCGCAGTCGGAGGTCGAAAGTCAAGTCTCGTCCGACCGCCCCAGCAGCCGCGGCTATGACCGCGGGGGCCGCAGCGCGAGCGCAACGGCCTCCCCAGCCGCCTCCAGCTTCTGCGAAAACGGCGAGGGAACCTCAGCGGTCGAAAACCCCTGCCTCACATCCCTCAAACAAGCAAACGGGATCATACCAACGAAGACCATATATTAGAAATAACCAAGGAAAAGCTGCTATTAAATCCAGTAAAATTAAAGTGGCCGCGAGATATTCATACTTATACGTGACACGCTTTGATAAGTGTACTACAGAAAAAGATATTATTGATTTTATAACCGAATCTGGTGAAACAGCTATAGCGGTTGAATTAATATCGCAACAGAGACCATTTACATCGTTTAAAATAACGATTCTAAGCTACAAGTACAGCACTTTTGCTAGCGAGAACTTCTGGCCAGTAGGTATAGAATTTAGAGGATTCCGAGCTAAGAAAAGGATCACTACTAAACAAGCAGAAAAACCACTATGACTATGAATAGTAGCAAAGTACATATGATTAGTTTTAACTGCAGATCCGTCACGAGATGTCAACTACACATTAGAGACTTATGTACTAAGTATGACGTCATAGCACTGCAAGAGATATGGTTGCTACCCGACGATATAGACTACCTGAGTAGTATACACCCTGACTTCGCGTATCATGGCGTCTCTGGAATGGACACGGCGATTAAGACGCTAAAAGGGAGACCATACGGAGGAGTCGCGTTGCTGTGGAGGCGGAGTCTATTCTCAAATGCAGTGCTGGTAGAAAGTGGTTCGAAACGTATCGCTGCAGTGCGTCTAATGTATAATAATAATAGTAGCCTATTAGTGATGTCGGTGTATATGCCTACAGAGTGCGCGGATAACCTACCCCTATTCACCGAATGCTTAGGTAAATTAAGTGCAATCGTAGAAGATAACGATGTGGAAAGTGTTTTTATGTTTGGTGACTATAACGCGGATGTGAACAGCCTATTCGGAAACGAACTTAAGTCTTACTGTACGGACCAGGACTGGGTATGTGCTGATTTTGATATTTTGGGTGAATCATCAGGTACATACACGTATAGAAGCGATGTGCACGGTACGACCAGCTGGCTCGACCACTGTGTTGCCACGCAGAGCGCGTTACAACTCATTAGTAATGTTTTTGTTATTTACGATGTATTCTGGTCAGATCATTTCCCTATTGCATTTGAATGTGACTTAAATATTATTAGGTCTAAGACGTGTCATAACGACCAATATAAGAATGTAAATAAAATTGTATGGGGTGAAAGAGACATGAAACAGAAATCTAAATATATGAAATTATGCAATGAATATTTATCTAGCAATCAATTCTCTGAACTTAATTGTGACACAAAAAATTGTAAAAATCTAAACCATCTTGCTCAAATAAATAAACTTCATGATGAAATTATTCATAGTATATCTATGGCTGCAAGAAATTCTTATATAGGCAAATCTGTAATAAAAAAGAGACAGTTACCTGGTTGGAACTTTCATGTTAAAAACAGCCACAGCCGGGCTAGACTAACCTATCAAATGTGGCTTTTACATAAGTGTCCAAAACAAAGTTATGTTTATAATGAAATGTTAAATAGTAGAAAGGAATTCAAAAGTAAGTTACGTTACTGCCAAAATAATCAAGAAAAGATAAAAATGGAAATTCTAGCCAAGTACAGAAAGGAAAAGGATTTTTCCAAGTTTTGAAAATGTACTAAAAACCTTAGTCATAAACCCAGCATTCCATTGTCTGTAAATAATTGTCAAGATGCTACGCAAATCGCCAATATATTTGTGTCTCAATTTAATGTAAAACCGGCCAATGTAAATGTAAATGCGACAGACTTATTATTATTATGTAATGACGATGAGACGCATGCGCACGGGCTGGATTCATTGGGGGAGCGAGCGAGCGGGGGCTTCTGTGTTACGGCGCGGGACCTATACGAATGTGTGCGGGTCATGCGCCGGGGTAAATCACCCGGTCACGATCACTTATCAGTAGAACACATTTTATATGGCGGACCGCTACTTTTAGAAAGGATGGCAACGTTATACAATGCATGTTTATCACACAGTTTCTTGCCCGAGGCTCTCATGAAGACTGTTGTAGTTCCCTTAGTAAAAAACAGAACCGGCGATGTGTCTAGCCTGTCTAACTACCGCCCTATCTCTTTAGCTACAATTCTTTCAAAAATACTTGAAAGACTTATCAACCCTAATGTAACGAAAAATATTAAACTAAACGACGCGCAGTTTGGTTTCCGTGCCGGTCTTTCAACGAACATGGCTCGTTGAAAGACCGGCACGGAACTTTCAACGAGCCATTCAACGAACGGTCAAAAGTTACCTAAAGAAAAATACATCCACGTACGCGTGCTTTCTTGACTTAAGTCGTGCTTTTGATACTATAAATTATGAAATTCTTTGGAGCAAACTTAGACAAACTTGTGTTCCTGAGAATAAAGTTAGCCTGTTGGAGTTCTGGTATGGAAACCAAACCAATGTAGTAAGGTGGGGGCAAAAGTTTTCTAATACCTACAAACTTGAATGTGGCGTTAGACAGGGGGGGCTGACGTCGCCTGTCCTGTACAACTTATATGTCAATCAGCTGATTGAGGGACTTAGCAATACCAAAGTTGGCTGTTACGTTAATGACATCTTAGTAAACAACCTGAGTTACGCTGACGATATGGTGTTGCTGAGTCCTTCAATTAGGGGTTTAAGAAAACTGATCACATACTGTGAACAGTACGCCGAGACTCATTATCTTACATATAATGTCAAGAAAACGGAAATGATAGTTTTTAAATATAAAAAACCGGCCAAGAGCGTGTCGGGACACGCGCATTGTAGGGTTCCGTAGCAGCATGGTTCAAATATGCAGCTGGCTTCTTAATTCTACGAGCATATGGACGGTTAAATCGCTAATAATGTCCAATAAAAACGAGGTCACAAAGAAAGAAGGTAACTAAAGGAGAAATGTAGATTCCAGCGCCATAAAGAAAATGAAAAAAAATCATCTGTTTAATAACCACCTCGCGTGGATACAAATGGTTGTATAAAAATTGTTTACATTACGTATTCATTTAAAACGGGTGTACTATCGTTACGGTCGTAGTTAGAGATGAAAGAGACTGCCTTTTAAGGCTTATTAAAAAGACTCGCCTCCATCTTACAGGACTTGACTCTTAAATTAAGACTGAAAGTTCGAGTTTTTATTAATAAGACTTAGTAGTTTATTAAAAGATTAAAAACTAAAACGACTCGAGTTCTTTCAAAATACTAAAAGACTTAAACGACTCAAGTTCTTTTATGTAAAAGGGATCGCAACGCAGTTTGTGTGTGATATTAAATATTTCTTTTGTAACCGATCAACCAAAAGGAATAAATAATTCACGCCTAAACCACTAAATACATTTTGATAACATTTGACAAGGAGATAAAAATGAGATATTTACATTCTATCAACACATACCTTACGACTGTCGACTTCCCAGATAATGAGTCGCCAGTCTTTGAAGTCCTTTAAGCTGTTTAAGTAACAGCTCAGTTTTTTACGTTAAAAGACTTCGACTACAAAAGCTAGTCTTATGACTAAAGGATGGGAACTAAAAGACTGAATCAGTCGCGAGGCGTCAAAAATAAGGTGAGTCTTTATTAAAAGCCTTAAAAGACTGAGTATCTTCCATCACTAGTCATAGTCGATGTTAAAATCTCCAAATACTATAGTATAAAAAACAAATGTATGAAAGAGTTTGTAGTTTCAAAAATAACTTTAGTTTTGGTGTAAACATAACATAATGAAATTATAAAATTCGCGAGCGAAGCGAGCGAAATTTTTTTTTTTGCTACAAATTATTAGAAATAATATAGACCTGCTGATAAAATAACCTCGCCTCACTTTTAGTATTGAACCTTGTAAACATATTCTTATTAATTCCAAAAACGTTTGGCACTTGGTCGACTATCACTCGCAAACTTGAAAGGCTAACTTATGTGTGATAGTTTTTCTTTTAATTCCGTTGTATATTCTACCAAAGAGAATTTTTTCTCATTTTTAGAAACAACCGTTTAGCTGGTAGAGGGGGGGGACACTAACTTTGGTTTAAGGCTAAATACAACAGAATGGAAGTATTTAATCCGCGGGCGAAGCGAGCGCGAATTTTTTTTGACTTTAAATTTTTTTTTATTTTTTTAGCAACAAAAGTATTGTTAGGAATAATTTCGGCTGGTGCTAAAGAGCAGGTCGCGTGGCGATTGTGTATAATTTTGATGTCATTTTCGTAATTAACACCCCCAAAAACCTATAACGACACATGAAATGTCAATATGGTTCAGCTTGGCTTTAGACCTTGCCTCACTTTTAGCGTGGAACTTTGTATGGCAGTTGTTTTGGATTAGGTTGAACTTCGTCGTAAATGCTAAATGCTCGTGGAATAATTATTTAACTTTTTTTTTTCATTTTAAAAATTAATTTTTCGCAAACGGACTGCTGAATCGAAAAACGTTCGTAGTAAACCCCTTCAATCTTTTAAAAAACTATCCTATGACATCCCACTCGATGATATCGGCGGGAAAAAAAAATCCATCGCCCTTTCACATGTATGGGAAACACCTGAAAAAAATTTTTTTAAAAAATTTTATTTTTTCTATTTGTCGGCGCAATTAATATGTATGAACATGCCAAATTGCAGCTCTGTAGTACCAAGGATCTAATATTAGTAAATATATTCTTATTAATCCCAACAATGTATGGCACTTGGTCTACCATTACTCGCAAACTTGAAGGGCCAACTTATGTTTTATAGTTTTTCTTTTAAATTTGATGTATGTTATACCTATGTGAATTTTTTCACATTTTTAGAATCAACCGTTTAGCTGGTAGAGGGGGGGGACACTTGTGTTTGACAAAAATTTTCACTTTAAAAATGTATGATTCGCAAACGGAGTGCTAAATCGAAAAATGTTCGTAGTAAACCCCTTCTGTCTTTTAAAAAGCTATTCTTAGACACCCCACTCGATGATATTGGCGAGAAAAAAAAAATTCATCGCCCTTTCACGTCTATGGGAGACACCCGAAAAAAAATTTTTTTCTAAGGTTTTACTCTACAGTTCTATCGGCGTGATTACTATGTATAACTATGCCAAGTTTCAGCTCTGTAGTACTAAGGGTTTCTTAGAAAACCCGCGGACAGACGGACAGACGGACAGACGGACAGACGGACATGGCGAAACTATAAGGGTTCGTAGATTACTACGGAACCCTAAAAAGGACCCGAGAATGTACCTCCAGTCTATTTGCGGGGTGAACCAATTAAAATGGTACCTAAATTTAAATATTTAGGTCACATAGTCTCGGAGTACCTCAAGGACGACGACGACCTTGAGCGACAAAGACGGTCGTTGGCCATGCGGGCAAACATGCTAGCAAGGCGCTTCGCCCGCTGCCCTGTTCAAAGCGTACTGCCAGGCGTTCTATACCGGACACATCTGGTACAACTTCACTCACCGCTCTTACCATACGTTAAGAGTACAGTACAACAACGCCTTTAGGGGTATGCTGGGACTGCCGTGGCGGTGTAGCGCGTCAGGTATGTTCGCTGAGAACAGAGTTAATGATTTCTATGCGGTAATGAGAAGGATGAGAGCCTCGTTTGAAGAACGTGCGCGTGCGTCTCTGAATAAAATTATCAGGTCAGTTTATGACAATTTTTATATCTACGACGAGCATTTTAATGTGATAAAATATAATTTATTTTAAATATTGATTATTATTATTATTATTATTTTAATTGATTATTTAAAATAATTCTATATTTTGTCATTTTTTCTCCTGACATGTAATATTTTGTAATTGTTATTATTCTATTTTTAATAACATTGTATTAAATTTTTTATTGTTTATTTTAAATTATTTTAATTATGTATTAATTTGTATTTAAATATGATGCAATATGGGTTTATACCTGAAATAAAGAAATTTTATTTTTATTTTATTTATTTATTAGGGTTGCCAGTCTTTGTACTTTTGCTAGTTCATTTCTGTTCGCTTGTATGGTGGTTTTATGCCACTAAACAATTGCTCCATATTTTACTCTTGGAATTATGATTGCTGTGTATATCCACATCATGACATGCGATTTGGTACCCCAGGTTTTGCCTACAGCTCTTTTGCATTGCATGAGTGTGATTTTTGCTTTCTCACATTGTTCTTTTATGTGTTTGTTGAATTTAAGAGAGTTATCAATTGTGACTCCAAGGTTTTCCTTGCCATAAAATATGACTCACCCAGACAATCTCTGCTGTAACGAAGAGGAAGCCTAACTTCAAAACGGCCATCACCAGACCGAGTGGTGTTAGTGAGAAAATGTTGCTCGCATAACTTTTCCTCCTTAGATCGAGTCGACTTATTGGGTATGTTCAGTAAATGAAAGGCAAAAAATAGTTGGATTAACTAATTTATTAAATAAATTGCACAAAATATTATCAGGCGCACATTTCGCCATGACCTTTGAAAAGGAAGAGAGAAAAAATTGCCAGAGTAAAATATATTTTAAAATTTTGGATTTACAGGCTGTAAATGGCCTTTAGCCAGTTAAATATAACTTAAATTTAAAACTAAAATAAATATATGTTCAGATACTGAACATGCTGGGGCCGGGGAAGGTTGACTCTATCTATCACCATGAAAGAAAATTTAAACTTGACTCTACCATTGCGGAAAAATAAAAACCAATCGATAAAACACGATTTTTTCAGACTGTAGACAAGATTGTGTTCTCTGCCCATTAATAGGTAGAGGACACAACCTTGCTAGAGATCTTAAGTAAGTTTTATTATTAAATCTTACCTCGGCCACTCTTACAAAATTATCCTTCCCAGGAAACACCTTTACAACCCGGGCCAATGGCCATTCTAATGGAGGTGTCTTTAAATGTTTAACAAGTACAATATCGCCTTCTTTAACATTTGGTAATGGATGTTTCCATTTGAGGCGGCTCTGAAGTTGAGTCAAATATTCATGAGACCATGACTTCCAGAAGTCTTGTTTTAATTTAGTTACAAGTTTCCAAAATTTTAAGTGATCTAGAGGAATTTCTGAAAGATCTATATCTGGATAACTGGTCAAAGCCGCTCCAATTAAAAAATGTCCAGGCGTAAGGTACTTACCTTCGTTTGGATTTGTGGAAAGCAGAGGTCGAGAGTTAAGAACTGCTTCTATCTATACTACAGTGACAGTATTTAATTCCTCATATGTCAAGCAAACATTACCGACGACTCTCTTGAGGTGAAACTTCACACTCTTTACCCCTGCTTCCCAAAGACCCCTGAACTCCGGTGAGTAACTAGGGATAAACATGAACTGTATAAAATTATTTTTACAAAAATTGTGAACAGAGACTCTATGAGACTGTGAACTATACAAATTGAACAAGTCTTTCAGCTGATTTTCAGCACCTTTAAAGGTTTTAGCATTATCACAAAATATTTTGGTGGGCATGCCATGCCTTGAAATGAAGCGATTGAGACACGCCAAGAAGGCTTCTGTGGTGAGATCGGAGACTAACTCTACATGGATATTGCTTTAGTGGCAAAACACACAAAGAGTGCAATGTAACTCTTCTTTACGATTGGTTTTCGAATTCGAGCCACTTTAGTATTGAAAAGGCCGCAAAAATCAATGCCCACATGCTGAAAGGGCCTTGTGGCGGTAACTCTGTCTGCAGGCAGCGAGCCCATCAACTGCCTGGCAGTTTCAGCCTTAAGTCGAACGCATTTAAGACAACCATGCAACACCTTTTTAACTTAACGAATGCCATTCAAGATCCAGTACTTCTGTGCAAGAGAACTTAGTACTTACCTGGGACCAGCGTGTAATAATCTCAAGTGCTCCCTTTTAATAATCAATGATGTAACATTTGAGTTTTTTAGGAGTATAATAGGATGCATTTTATCCTGCGGGATTCCAGCATTCTGGAGCCTCCCGCAAACATGAAGGACACCAAAGGAATCAAGAAATGGATGCAAATTACTCAGGCTTGACTTAATTTGATTTTTATTATTTATCAATGAAATTTCTTCTGAAAAATATTGCTTTTGAATGGAACGAATGATTACTAATAAAGCATACTGTAATTCCTTGGGACTCAAAGTAGAGTCTGTAAAAGATTTACGTTTTGAGATATTATTAAAAAATCTGTACATATATGCAACAACACGAAGCAGTCTGTTAAAATCAGAGAACCTCTGTAATAAATTTGGTAGCAGGGAGTGCTCTACCTTTTTCACAACGCAAGGAACTTCCTCCTGCAATTTCTCAATTATTCCAGAATTTTCTGAAATGCCCGAGAAATCACATTTTTGCTCACCATGCTGGAAGTCCCCACGCAATAAATAAGGAGGTCCATGCCACCAAAGAGCGTTGGACTTCAAATTGTGTGCATCAACACCACGTGACAGTAAGTCAGCGGGATTTTCAGAAGATCTTACATAAGACCATGATGATTTATCTGTAAGTTTCAGTATTTGCTGAACTCTATTATTTTCAAAAATATTATAGCAAGGATACTACTGACTCTACTAGCCAACTGTGCCAGCAACAAAGCACTGCTAAGTTCAAGCTGGGGTATAGTGTTTGTCTTAGCCAGAGGGGCCACGCGAGACTTCGAGCATAGCAAGTTCGATTGAATAGCCCCATCCCTACGAATAACTCTCAAATAGAGACAGCACCCATAGGCCTTTTGAGAAGCATCAGAATAACCTACCAGTTCTACTGACAAATAAGATTGACATATAATAAATCGGGGAACAGAAATACTACCCACTGACTTCAAGTTATCTAAATTTTTTTTCCACTGCTGGAGCTGTTTGGCGGGTAACTTAGAGTCCCACTCCAATTTCAAAGACCAAAGGTCCTGCATTATCAACTTGGCTACTATAACAATAGGGCCAATGATGCCCAAAGGGTCAAAAATTTTACCAATATAACTAAGCACCTTCCTTTTTGTGCTTAAGTCATTTTCTTCACATTGCGGAGTTTGAAAATAAAAAGAATCCAAAATAACATTATATTTTAGGCCCAAAGCCTTGATTATACTGTTTTCTTTATCAAAGTCAAGTTGATCAAAATATCTTTGAGTTTCAGTAACGTCCTGTAGAATCTCAGGGTGATTCGAACACCACTTGTGCAATTTAAAATTGCCTAATTTTAACAACTCCACCAACTGTTGTTTTAAAGAGTGAAGCTGCTCTAAATCATCACAACCGGCAAGTACATCATCAATGTATGTATTCCTATTTAAAGCTTGAGCAGCAAGAGGAAATTTATTACGATACCTATTAGCAAGCTCTATCAGGCAGAGTGTAGCTAAAAAGGTAGAAGCTTTCAGGCCATATGTGACTGTTTGTAACTGCAGACACTTGATGGGCTCACTGGGATTTTCCCTCCAGAGGATGTTTTGCAAACTTCTATGATGCTCATTGCTCATTGAAAATGCATCAAAACATCTTCTCAATGTCACAAATCAATGTGAACACGTAAGTTCTGAACAATAAAAGAATATCAAAAAGCTCACCCTGCACCACAGGCCCGTTCAGTATGACATCATTTAAAGATAACTTACTTTTTGACTTCATGCTTCCATCGAAAACCACTCGTAACTTCGTAGTTTTACTATGTTCGTTGAAGACGGCGTGATGGGCTAAAAAATAAACAGAGCTGTTATATACATCATAAGAAGCTATATCTACCTCCTTGGCATGACCCATTGCTACATACTAGTCTATAAACTGTTTATATTGTTCACACAAGACATGATTTTGCTTTAATCTTTTTTCAAGAGATAAAAATCTCTGCAAGGCAACTGAAAAGGAATCCCCAAGCTGCAACTCCTCCTTAGGCAAACAAAGAGGCATGTTAACATGAAATTGGTTATTCTTAAGCTTAAGTGATTGTTGAAAAATGTCTTCAGACCTTTGGAATTCTTTTTTTTTTCTGTCTGGTATTTTTTTTTTTTAAGAAATAAACAGAAAATATTATAGAATATATATCACACGGTATCTCATAAACTAAATAAGTTTTACCGAATACCGTGCATTCGCCGTGAGGTCGCTGATGCAAAATAGAAATGATAAAACAAAACAATAAAAAGAAAAAATACAACAAGACAATAACCAGTATGGATGCAACTTAGATTAATATTACATAGTTTAAAAATTAACAAAAAGCGGGTACATAGTTAAAATTATTATTGTTGTTATCGTCGTTTGGTGCTTTACTTTTAGTTGTTTTACTTTTAAAATTCTTTTAAATATTCGTTCATAAAATGTTCTTTAAGTTTACCTTTAATGTTTTTCTAATTAATCGACTGTCGTAACTGAGTTGGAAGGTTATTTATAAGGGCTGGCACTTTGTTACTCATTTGATTTTTACCGTACAAATTGTTATATGAATGTATAAGCAGTTTTTTATTAGAAATTTGACGCGTAGTGACTTTTCCGCAGCAAGGTTTTTGGATTTGTTCGTTGAAAAACTGTTCCACTAAGATTGTGTATTTGACATTTTGATGAACAGGCAACACTTTGCAATAGTTAAACAATTCGCTATGCTTGTCAGAGTAGAGGGACTTAATTTTGCGAGGCAGTATGGTTTTAAGTATCCTAACCTGCAGCTCATAAATTTTATTAAGGTGAGTTTTGAACGTCCTACCATAACTGCTAAGCGCGTAAAAGATTATCGACTCACCAAGAGATTTATACAGTATTAGTAATGTGGGATATAGTACTTTGTATTTTATCAGGGCGAATTTTGCTAGTATGGCTCTGAGTTTGTCACAGATTGTCGTGATATGTTCCGTCCATTTCATGCGGTCATCGATAACCAGTCCCAGGTAAGTCTGCTTATTGACAGTTTCAAATTGCGGGCAATTGCAGTTCGGGATTTTGTATGTACCTTTGTGTAGACATGTGTGATCATGAGCTATTAGATTGATCAGTTTACTTTTTTGATTTCTGTTGTGGCTAGATCTTATGTACATGACCTTTGTTTTAGAGGCGTTGAAAACTAGACCCGAATCATGCGACCATTTAATCAGATTTGTGAAATCATTTTGAAGGTTATGCAAGGCGATTTCTATGTCTGTATGTGCTGAAATTAGGCAGGTATCGTCAGCGTATTGGAATATTTTGCATGATTCTATTATGTTGCAAACATTGTTGACGTATGCGATATAGTGAAGTGGTCCAAGAACTGACCCCTGTGCAGTTCCTTCAGACACAGAAATCTTCCTGCTAAATTTATCACTGACTTTAACCTGAAAACTTCGGTTACTTAAGTAGTCTGAGCACCATTCTAGGATTTATTCCTCTGATCCCACAGTCTTCTAACCTCTCAATTAATATATTGTGTTTTAATGTATTAAACGCTTTACTGTAGTCGACAAAGACGACAAGGACATGGCATTTCTCATCAAGATATTTATATACCAGATCTGTGAACGAGGACAGTAGTTGGGAAGTGTTTATTCCAGGCTGAAAGCCGTATTGACTGGCATTTATAATTTCGCTGTCGTTCAAAAAGGTGTACATTTGTTTACTTATATACTTTTCAATAATTTTATCTATTGTGGGTAAAATAGTGATGGGCCTGTAGTTGTTATAGTCGGATTTATTGCCTTTCTTATAAATCGATTTTACAATACCAGTTTTTAGTTCATTTGGATATACACCTGTCTCTACACTGCGGTTTATGAGATCAGCAATAGCTAACGCAATGTTTTTACTGATGAGTTTAATATCTAAGGAACGGATAAGGTCCACACCCGGCGCTTTACCATATTTCAAGATTTTGATTATATTTTTAACCTTATCTTTGGTAGCTTTTTTGAAATAAATTGTCACGTTACTAGGTTTTTTATATAGGGTTTTATCTAATAATTTAACGCTACAGTTCGGCATGATGTTTTTAACGCTTTTTTGGAAATTGCTTGCAAAATTGTCGGCAATATTGGTGGTGATAAGTTTGCTCCCTTCGAACGCATCTAGTATAACTCTGTCCGAAGATGGTTTAATCCTGCCCGTAACTTGTTTAACCATAGATGTCTTGGATTATTTTTATTATTATTTATTTCATCTATTGTACATTTATTTTTAGCCTTCTGAATTATTTTATTAGTATAGTTTCGCGCCTTATTATAATTTTGTTTTAGTATCATATTGTTGCAATCCTTAGTCCACTCATAAAAAAGTTTATCTCTATATGAACATGACCTCAAGATATGTTTAGATATCCAGTTATGTTCTAAACGTTTAGGATTGCTAGTAGTTTTAAATTTTATTTCTGATTTCTTGTAACAGCTAATAACACTATTTTTTATGTAGCTGTAAATTTTGTTTGGACATTCTAGACTATCCGCGATACCAAAGTCAATCTCAGACAAAAACATTTCTAAATTATTTTTATTATAGCCAATCTTGAAATTTGAAACACCTTTTGTTTGCGTATGACTCCGAGTTCCGACGCAAGCTATTGTGATGGCTCGGTGGTCGGCGAGAACAGTGTGGAGCGCGGCCGTGTAAACTTTTTGCGTGCGGGATCTCATATAAATATGATCTAGACAAGTTTTACAAATTCCGCGTTTTGTTAGTTCTGTACGTGTATACTCTGTTATTCCACACGCAAGACCGTGGCCGTGTAGCATGCTGTTGTATTTATGTTTTACAGGGATGTCAGTTTTTAAGTCTATATTAATGTCACCTAAGAGAAGTAATTCCGAATTAGTTTTATTTATCTTTAAGAGGCGTTCAAGTTCAGCTATAAACAGGTGTTTACTTTGATCGGGTGGTCGATATATTGCACACAATAATTGTTGGGAGTGATTATGTTACACAGTATTGATTCAAAGTGATATGTTTGAGATTTTATAACTTTAAGCTTGTGTCGGTTGTTAATATATATTATGATCCCTCCTCCTTTACGTGATTTCCTTAACTCAGTGTACATTTGAAAACCCTGTATATTATAAAGGCAACTTAGGTATTCTGAGATGTTCGCCTCCGTAATAACTATAATGTCTAAGGGTGTTTTACTTGAATGGATGTACTGTTCTAGAGTGGAGAAATTTTTAATTAGGGATCGGATGTTAATATGCATGCATAATAGGTTTATTTGATTACTTTTAAAGTTAGGTGGTACATTTTGTATAAAAGAATTTATGTCCATGCAATTTCTAAATTCGGTTATGTCATCTAGGGACGCCATTTTTTTTTTAAATGAAACTTGTTAAGAGTAGGTAGTTAGACAATACTTAGGGTAGCTAGTTTTTACGAATCTTCTTTACATCTTCTTCTGATTTTACAACAATGGATGGCGACTTCTCTTCTTTTCTCACGCGAATCACTCCTTTCTTGCACCATATGAATTTATGACTGTTCTAGAGCTGTTGTTTGGTGTACCATAGCAGTTTCTTATTATATGGCGTTAGGGCCTCAAGAATGAAAATTTGGTCTGTGGTATTATTTCTGTCTTTAACCTTGATAATATCAGAGATGTAGACTTTTGAGGCCTTTGCACTTACGATCCACATCGGCACTGCAGTTTCTTCTGCTAGTTTTATTTGTATCGCACCTGGCTGTTCCTTGCTACCCGGTAAGCGTTTGGCATTTTTAAATTCAAAAGGTACTTGCAGTTTCGTAGCTATCGATTTAGTTATATTAGTAAGGTCTTCTTTTTCATCAAATAGCACATTAGACACTTCACTGGTTCTATCTAGACTTTTTTGCTCCATTTCTTGAATTTTTTGTTCTAATGCGCCTACCCTTGTTTCCAAATTATTGTTTCTATTCGCGAGTTCTTCGTTTTTATTTTTTAGATCTTGCATCGTGAGTTTGAACGCATCAATAGTTTCCAGTATTTCATCCATTTTATCTGAGTGGAATTCAAGGGATTTAGCAATGTCTCTTAGTTCGCGTTTCATTGACTTTTCCACCTCAGCCGAAATGTCTTGGAGTAAATTTTTAACATCAATTTGTGCTGCTCCAGTAGTACCACTTCTTCTATTAATGTTAATCTTGGGCTCCTCGTCCTCGTCCTCTTCTTCCGGGATGTTGATTGAGCCGCGTTTCGGCTCAATCATCATCCCGAAAGAAGAGGACGAGTGCTTAGTTGCAGCCTGAGGCAACTTTTCACTAAGCCAGAAATTCTCCATGACATTTTCCAATTTTCTTTCATCACAAATTACAAAGTTGGATGCTAAGGGGTATGACTTATTGTTATTAATCACAGCAACCCTGCCTGCAACAACATATCTAAATAAAGTGTTTTGTAATACAGGTCCATTTGAAATTTTCAAACAGCCATCCAATAAGGGATTGAAATAAATATCAGCTCCCAAAAGCAAAGAAATCTCAGAAGGTATATTAAAATGCTCATCTGATAATTGAATATATTTGGGAAAAACAAATTTTGAAATGACAACATATTGTTGCGGTAAGGGGCAGGTAATAGAATCAACCACTAAACAAGATACATCAAAATTAATGTTTTCATAATGACATGAATTTATTTTAATATTCACAGTCTTATTAACCATGGTTTATTGTCAATACCAATAATATTGGCAGATGTTTCAACAGGTTTCAAATTCAAACTTTTGACAAATCGATACTTCGGGGAAGAAAGGTCGTAAAAGCCAAAATGCCGTTTTACAGGAGAGGCAAAAAACAAATTATTTTTTTGAAAAATCCACATATCTTTTTGGTTTTTATAGTTATTGTAATTTTATAAAGTGAAATATCCTTAAGTTGTGATATTCTTTAGCTACATAAAGAATAAATTTGAAATATCCTTGCGGTTTAAAAGTTAGGTTTGAGTTACGCCCCAAAATTTCTGAAAAAATGTCCTTTACGTTCGACATTACGGAAGTGGTATGGTGTGAATTCGGACGTAAAAACCCTTAATGTGATTTAAGAATGTAGTAAAACATTATATTTAGACATAATTTATAAATGTAAACATTGCATTTTTGTTATTTATTCATATAACTGTAATATTTTAGGTTATATATAATGAAATTTTTATGAAAATGGAGGCAAATTGAAAATATAGTGACTTTTAACAAATGTTTGTTATAAATCGTTCATTCTCGCGGCAAGGTGTTCTCCATACAGGCACGATGTTTGTTTTTCATATTTTTTCTTCGTATAGGCAAAAAACTTAGAAAAGACTTAAAATTACACAAATATATGTATTTGGCCCTCAAACAACTTTTTTATTTGGGATTTATTAAGGATCAAAGGTATGGCCGTCAAGATGAGAAAAATGCTGTCCTATCTTAGATTTATTTTATTATCATATAAGATTTTTACATTTATCATTTTAACTACAAGAAAACACTGGACTAATTAAACGTACTTCTATCAAATTATGTATTATAAAGATTGTATTTTAGTTAAGAAGCGCGCAAAGAGTTAAGTTAGTTAAGGGGGATTTGCTCTTGGCCACAATCTAGCACAAAGGTGAAGATGCGGTTGAGGGTGTAGCAATTTCACCCCTAAAATGCCTATTCATTCGAACTTTTAAGAGATTCACTCGAACTTTAAAGGTTATATGAGCTCGGAAATACAGAAACAGTCAGGGAATTCCATTCCTTGGCAGTGCGCAATATAAAAAATGATGAAAAGCGCTCAGTGCGGATCCGCGGCATCTCGACAAGGTAAGTATCTGGTACCCTGCACTGCAGTATCTGGAAATCCGATAGAAGAATTACCTCACGGAGCTCTTGTGCACACTCTCCAAAGTAAATTTTGTAAAAAATACATAGGCAAAGTACTTTGCGTTTATGAGCTAGGCTTTGTAGTTTATTTTCAACCAGCTTTTAATCACAGATGAGTCTTCTGGCTCTGCAATCCACCGAGTCCAATGCGTTTGGTATTTGGCTTAATCATCCCAAAGGCAATACTCCAAACACCTTGGTACTTGTGCCTTATAAAGGGACAGGAGTTGATCGGGCGTGAAGTACCGCTTAACCTTATCTAAGGATGCCCATCTTTTTGGCCGCGATTTGGGCTCTGGACTTAATGGAGGTGCCGAAGTTGAAATTGATAGATGATTTCATGCCAAGAAATTCAAGCTCACTGGTTGTAGGAACAGATGCACCTCGAAAAGTAGGAGTCGGATTAAACGGACTCCGTTGAGCAGAGAACAGACATGCCTGTGTTTTAGTGGTGTTCAAACTAATCAGATTTTTGTCACCCCATTGGGAGACAAGATTTAAGGTTGAGTTTATTCGCTCTACTAGTGCTCTCCTCTCTGAGATAATTTCATCCACACAGCAGGAAAAGGGTCGCAGAGAAAACGGACTCCTGAGAAACTCCGGCATCAATAGCCATCAGGTCGAGGAGCAGCTATCGATCACTACTTGGATCGACCATTCACTCAGAATGTCAGCTATAGGTGATAGGTTGATAATTAAAGGGGTCGGAAAGGCTACCCTTTTTGGGCACTGGTTACACGTTATCGAGCTTCTAGGACTTAAGTACGGTTTTTGTCTTGAGGGAGAGATGTTACAGGCGTGTCAGTACAGGAGACAACTCGACCACAGTTCCTAAGTCTTTAAACATGGCATGTGCATGGTTTATGCCATGTTTAAATAAAAAAATGTGTATAGATCACGATCATTTGCTGTCTAAGCTTGTCTTGCTCCAAAATTTCTTCTCAAGTTAGTTTTGGCTTCCCCATAGTAGCTGTAAAAGTAAATTAAACACGTCACCCATATATCTAATTATTGCGCCATAGAGCTATTATGTTCAATTCAATGTATAGGCATTTAGTAGCAAATCAAAAACGTAAGAAACAAAAGTTATATGTAAGTTAATAATTCTATGACTGACAGGAGAATCGGTTCTTTTTCTGGCTTATAACTTTCCTACGAGAGTAGATAGTGAGCCAGTCTCTGCAACGTTGATAGTTTATGCTCCAAAAGAAAGTGAACAGTGATTCTCTTTTCTTTTGTGATGTTATTATAGCACCTATTATAAATATTCCACAAAATCATGATTATTTAAGTAGGCAGAAACTTACTGTTTATTATGACTATTATATAATATGGTATATTACGGTTTATTATATTATATTTTTAATTTAACTTATCCTTGAGGAGATCGTCGGTGGCGTTGTTCCAATGACTGTACTATATTTTTCCTTTTCTGCAAGGAGTCTAGCTTCTTCTTCTTTCTGTTCATTTTCGTAATCAAAAATTTGACTATCAGATAGTAAAACAGCAGCAGGCAACAACATGTACCTACCGCTAAAAAATTGCGAATGCGAAGAAAATATATCTATCTCTTTCCTGACTGTTCATAATAAATTTGTGTTAAAGTGAGCTATACTCACTCAAACTATGTTAAGTTATCAAAAGGAAACTATACCTTATAACAATAACAAAAGAGATTCTTAAAAAACAATTACAACAATCAAATAACAGGGACGTAACTCGTACTTCTGTTTGAAAATGAAAGCAAATGAATGGTGTAAAAGTCACATTCTGTTCAATCAAGTTTATTCAGAGGGTTGTAAAAGCCGAGATTACAATGATATTGTGAGTTACGACCTGGTATGGTGAAATTATTGGCTTATACGTCCTTTACTTAATCAAAGGAGAAACTAAGTTGTCACATACACCAATATTATTATAAAAATGTAGTTTAGACTGAAAAATCCTGGAAGTAAAAGCCATTTCATTCTAAAAATGTTGGTAGTAAAAGCCATCATTTTTGCGAATATCGATTTTTTAAATATACAGATCGATAGAGCTTGAAATTCTGAACAAAACTGCATTATTAACTCATTTTGGCCAAAATGGCTTTTACGACCTTTCTTCCCCGAAGTATCGAAATGATTCAGTGGCAAACGACGCTTGGCTGCCACTGTCGAGCAATGCTCTTACAAAAATGTCACGACCAAATCTGTCAGTGACCTTGACTTTTACAGTAGGTATCTCATGGCGTATCATAGATACGTAGCGTCAGTGCTTCGCTATGGACTCATTATATGGGGGAACTCGGTTGAGATACTTAATGCACAGATTGCACAGAAAAAAAGTGTGTTAGGGCAATTTGTGGAATCGGACCACGGGAATCCTGCAGAGCGTGGTTTAAAAAGCTTAACATTTTACCTTTAATTTGCATGTACATATTCGAGGTCTGCGGTTTTGTCAGGGCACATCCTACTTTTTACACAAAACATAATACAAACCCTCGATTATGGCCTAGAGATCCCACTCTTCTGTCACTGCCAGTGTGCAAAAGTGTACTCAGGCAAAGGAATTGCTACTACATGTCTGCAAAAATATACAATCACCTTCCTTTCGACATGAAACAGTTACCACAAACACTTTTTAATAAAAGGCTTAGGTGTTGGTTAATGGATCATTGTTTTTATACTTTAGACGAATATTTTGGAAAACATTATTAAAATATTATGTAATTAATTAGAATTTATTGATTATGCGCATGTTTAAGTTGACATAATGAAATTTTAAAATTTGAATGTAATTATTTGCTCTCTTTTAATTGATGTAACTTTTATGAAAACTAAATCGTTGTACTTATTTAAATAATATTTTGCTCTATTTGCATGTTAGCTTTATGACTAAATGTGTTGAACGTATTTTTTTTTTCTACATGAAACATCTGTAAAACCACATTTACTGCAATAAAGATAATTCATTCATTCATTCATTACAGAATTGTAAAATAATAATTAGTTACTAATATAATTCTGACTTGCCTACTGTTGACTAATTCAAAAATATTAATTTAATTCAACATTTTGCATGCTGTTCATATATGGCAAAACATGAGTTCTGTACCTTATTGTAACACCTGTTATATCATGTTTTAAGCAAATAAAGTTATCTTATCTTATCTTAACATAACCTCAGATTTGACACAGTATTACTGGACAACAATGAAACAAGAGTCTCTTTGGACTCTTCATCAAAATGCAAAAGTGTATTATGGTTTTTTTTACAAATTTTTCATTTGCATTTGTATTTGCAAACACTGTCCCCATGATTTCTCAAACAAATTGAGGAAAAGCGAGCCTCAATAGGAGCCATCTTAAATTTGGGACAGTTAAAAATTGCATGTTCTTTAGAATCACAAAAATTACAGGTTTTATTTAAATGTGTAGCAACATTTGCTACCCTAGGTGTAGCTGCAGACTTAGATTTTGAATCGCTGAAATTATTGCCTTTGTTTGAGGTAGTATCCTCGAGCGCCATAGCACGCTTTTCCAAAAAAGAAATAAATTCAGCCATTGTTGGCAATTGGTTTGGGTCACGTTCGAGCTGAAAAGCACGAGTAGTATAGAAATCTAATTTTCTAAAAAGAATACAAATTAAGATATGATCCCAATTATCAATTGGTTCTTGTAAATTTTTCAGAGCATGTAACTGCTGTTGAACTTGAGAAAGAAAGGATCTTAAAGAGGCTGCCGTACTTTTTTGTATTTTTGGTATATCCAAAAGTATGTTTATATGATTACAAACCAAACGCGTTTTATTATCATAACGTTTTTTAAGCAAATCAAGTGCTTCTTTGTATGATTCATTAACCAAAGGTAAGTTTACAATGACGGACAGCGCCTCATCCAATAAATACTTGCGTAAATAAAACAACTTTTGGACATCTGATAATGTTTTGTTGTTCTTTATGACAGCAATGAATAAGTCATAAAATGATTTGAATTTTGTGAGATCTTTGCCATCAAAGGTTAGTATATCAACATTTGGGAGCTTAGGAGTATCTACAGAAGTACTTTGGGAAGAGCTAGATTTATTAAGCTGTTGTAGAAGTTCATTCAACTTACCAAGAGTTCTAAAATAGCTTGACTCAAAGGCATTAACATCATCATTATCATTCTCATCCTGGCTTAATATATCCAACTGTATACTCTCGTACGACTTCACTACCGAGATTAGCTTCTCTTTCCGAGCTTCCAAAATAGACACAGTGGCCGATGCCAGGTTGTTCGGGTCACTTAAAAATGTTTCAATTCGGTTGATGGCTCCCTTGCACTGGGCACGCATAAGTTTCATTTTTTTTTTAATTCCGCCATTTTAAAACGCGCACTTCACTTTTATTTATTTATTTTTAGATAACGCACAGAATACGCCGAAATTTACAAAAACGTTTTCACTTTTTGTTAGGTTATGTTTACGTCGAAGCTCTGATGACAATGACGTTTCGTGGACCATAGACAATATGGAGTAGTCTGGCGCAATGCCGCCAACCACACAGCACGAACACGACCGGCGCAAGCCAATTCGACGCACGCGGAGAAAAAAATGACGTACCTTGCCGGTAGACACAAATCTACCTGTATTCTCCAAAAATGCTCGAAAATCGTACAAACTTTACGATCTCTTCCTCCTCTTCGGGCTGATGCTGGTGATGATGCCAGGGAACTTCAATATTCACCCAAACTATTAGCTGGGTGAATCTTCCCCACCGCGGCGGGCGCGGCAGTAAACACCAAAAAAACCCGCAAATATCACCCACGGCACTGATTTTACACAACTACAAAGGACCACTTTGCCTGTTCAGTAAATGAAAGGCAAGAAATAATTGGATTGGCTAATTTATTAAATAAATTGCTCAAAATATTATCAGGCGCACATTTCGCCATGACCTTTGAAAAGGAAGAGAGAAAAAATTGCCAGAGTAAAATATATTTTAAAATTTTGAATTTACAGCTTTGAACAATGGCCTTTTGCCAGTTTAAATATAACTTAAATTTAAAACTAAAATAAATATATGTTCAGATACTGAACAGGGTATACTCTCCAATTCCCAAAATTTTGCGAGGCCTTCATTTAAGGAGGATGCATCATCACACAGAGACAGATTGCAAAGAACTTTATCATTGGATGTTTTGCGTTTAGGAAAGATTGGACCAGATACCAACCAGCCCAGCTTAGAGTTTCGCAGTATGGGGTTTCTATTCATTAACGCATGCTGTTCCGAACCTACTAGGGCCCAGAACAGCTCAGCACCGATAAGGCTTGTTAAAGTTAGGGTCCGCTAATTGGAATCCTGCTTAGTTCAAATGCTCAACATTAATAGTTTGTTTAGGTAATTTACATGTAATCGTGGGCAAAATAAGGTAAGACAAGGTCGCGCCAAAGGAGCTACGCTTAGACTGAAGACGCACGGCGCAACGTTCAGCCTTTAATGTGAGAGGAGTTTGACCAATGCCAACGATATTTGTGCTCGTGGGTTGAGGGATCAACTGCAACTCATTTTTAACACGATTTGTTATAAAAGAAGACTGACTTTCAGTATCCAACAAAGCTCTAACTGTGAGTGATTTACCATCCAAAGGATTAATTATATCAACTTTGGCGGTGCAAAAAAATACCTCTGATGAAGACAATGCTGATATAATAACAAACTCAGTGTTAGTCTTGTCCTTCCCTTCGAAATCAATGTTTTCCTTGTAGAGATGCTCGCGCAACAAGGTATTATGGCGCTGCTTGCAAACCTTTCAGGAGATCCGCATATTACAATGCTTGTGACCCTTTCTCAGACAAAGAGTACACAATTTCAAGCTGGTGACCAAAGACACTTTATCACCTATCGGCTTTCCCTTAAAAATTGAGCACTCAAACAAATGATGCTGTGCCTGACAAACGGGACAAGACTTCGCATTTGAAGACGAAACCTCTTGATCTGATGATACGCCTAGCATACTAGTCTTTGTAGAATTGCCCGACGATGATTGCTTGTTGCCATGCAAATTGCCCGACGATGACTACTTAGACGACTGCTTACTACGATTTACCGTCTCAAGTACATCAGCTCGGCTCCTAAGGAATCTAAAAAATCGTCAAGATTAGGTATTTCACGTAACGAATTTCTAGTCTCCTCCCATTTAAAAAGTGTTCTCGAATCTATTTTTTCCGAGACTATAAAAATAATCAACATATCCCAATTCAGAGTAGAAAGACCTAGCGCGTTAAGAGCCCGTAGATTCTTCGTCACGTGATCAATGATAAATCGCAAGGATTTATCAGTCTCTCGAACAGACTCTAAACTAAACAACGATTTCAACTTCTTCCGCGAGCTTACTACAATGAATTCACAATAATCAATGAATGGCGCAAGACCAGATCTTCAATCATTTCGAATCTTGACATCGAATACCATTTCAAACCTTTTAAATTGATATTCGAATTATCTTCTTCGAAATGACCGAATGAGAAAGAATTTGCGTTATGCCCGATCCTCCATGAAGGTCTGCATACCACAACTGCCTCCCCCCCATTGAAAATTTTTCGATCGGTCGAAAATTTTTTTCAACAGGCCTACCTAACTTCCTATACGATGGCTCTAAGTCTTCATTCCATCAAGGTGGGCCTGAATTAGCATCACTCTGGGCTGCATTGGATCAGGTGGTCGGGTCAGTCTTATTTCTTCCATCAGGATAAAGATCTTCTTTGTTCGGATGATGGGAAAATATGACCAAATATTATAGCTCCTATCAAACCCGCACCTGTCCCTAACTAAAAATTTAAAGCAGTAAACAAGTGTTAGCTCGACGTTGCACATCCGGGTACTGCTTTTATGAACATGAAGCCAAAGGTCACCAGGTGCTAGTGGACCCTGACCCCAAGTCAAAGACGCGGACTTAAAAAATTTCAAAACCGCACTTTAACACACGCGCCTATCATCAAAACTATGGGTGTCTTCAACGTCGTTGCTCGAAGCCCATATGACATGAAAAAAAAGTAAAACAGATCAGAACACAATAACAAAAATCTGAAAACAGAGCATTAGTGAAACTTGAATAACATTTATATGCATGTGCATTTACATTGCACCTTTACTTGCATTCCCATAATGCCCTATATTACCATAATGCCCTTATCACTGTATGCCCAAATGATATTACATGTGAGTGCACAAAATTGCATAGACCTCTCCCTCACATGCATATTTTGTCGGAGTGCCCAAGTTATGGCCTCAGAGGCGGAGGACCACTGAGTATGAGGGCCAATATAAACCCTCCTCCCCTCCTTAATTGGAAAAAGGGAGTTTTTCCTATGCTGACCCCGCTGTAAAGAAAATTAATGAAAAGCGGCCAATAACAAAGGAGGGCTAAACCACGTTAAACCACGTCACAAGGAGGGCCAAACCAGTGTTAAACCACGTCACTCTCCCCTTTCCATGGTCCTTCCATTGAAACTTCTGCACCTGATATGTAGCACTCCGTATAAATAAGGGCTTGAAACTCGCGGCGTAGCACCAGCGTCTTGATATGGCTTATAAACTTGCTGCTGTACGGCGCGGGCCTCAACTAACGATGGAAGAGATTGGGATGCTCAGCTTCGGATGCTCATCATATTCACCAACACAAGCGAAGGGTAGAACCGAGCCGGAGATTTCCCGCATTCTTCCATTCACAATCCTTCGTTGTCTTCGTTTCACTAAGAACAGAACATACATAAACATTAATATCACTTCATTAAAAAACTAAATAACAGCCCAGGGATGTTTTTATTTAACAATACCTGATAAAAAAAACAGCTTTTTTAATAAAATTTACAAAAATTACACAAATAAAAATTTTGCCTTGACATGACAGTGACATAACTGACGTACTGAATGCGATTGACAAACAACCATTTTTTTCTTTTAAATAGGCAAAGGTAAATTAATTGGCATTGGCGTTACACCGCCCCTTTTATGCCAAAAAGATTGATGAATAAATCAATCACAAACCCCAATGAAAAAAAAAAATCATTACCATAAGACAGCAATATGGAGTCTGTGACATCTTCATTACATTGACAACTTACAAATACATTATATTTTAATTATTTCAAGATCTGAAACATAAAAGAATATTAACACAGAACATAATGGAAAATTCAACACAACGCAGGATGAAATATGTTGAAAACAAGTGTCATTGTCTCAAGATCAAACGCTTCATCCGATTAGCATGAACAACAATCTGCGTGGAAGATAAGAGTCTTTTCACCACATAAAAATATATTGAAATTCTTCTGACGACACGTAAAGGACCCTGAAAGAATCGCATTAACGTGAATGATCTCCCTGTGATTCTTCTAGGAATGTACAGTAGAACTATGTCCCCTTCATTAAATAAAACTGGTTTAATTCTTTTATTATAATTTCTTTCTTGTCTGACTTGTGCCTTCTTTATATTATTTATACAGGAAGAGGTTCGAATCCGAAAGTTGGGACTTAAAAAAATTCTGAAAGATATTAAGGATTTATTTCGAAAGATCTATGCATTACCTAATGTCAATAACTTAAGCTTTTTTAATACTGAACTAAAATAGTGAACAAAATAGAGTTTGTAAGTCTCTAGGTAAATTTCTTCTTTGCTTTCTATAAACTCGGTTTTATTCATTGTAGTCCATTATGAACTTCATTCGACTCATAATGGATTCGAATAGATTACAATGGCATGTAAGAAGAATTTAACTACCAATTATAGTTAACACTATGTTAATAAAAGCAGGATAAATATTGAGAATATTATAGGCTTATTTTAGTTCAAAACCACACACCCCATTATTGAACATACTTCTGTTTTTCCTTATCAACAATTATCCTGGTACCATTTTACATGGATCAGTTTCAAATAATTCATTATGGAGGACGCGAGTGTTCCTTTGTTCCCTATTTTGAAAATGCGAAAAAGATTATATGCTTTTTGCGCCCGCTGCAGTCGAGGGATGTAAGTACAAATTTTCCATATTTAAAACCTTGAGCTTTCCTGTTAGATTATAAAATTGATATTTGTTCTAGAGTTCCACCTCGACCAGAAAAATCCAAAGCAAAATCGCTGGCAGATTTAAGAGAAGACCCAGGGAAGAAACAAGAAACGAGGCGTAATAGAATTTAGAGTTAAAGTTTTTATTTTTGTATGATTTAATACTGTAAAAAGTAAACAAAATGTTTTTCTAATAATAGTTTCAATTATCGGCCTAATTACAATTAAATACGAGCTACTAAAGTAAAAATTACAGATACAGAAACACGGTAGTGTGTTGCGCCAAGTACACGTTTGACATATGTATGACTCACTGTTTTTAACCAAAGCTTTACGAGCTGTCATCAGATAGACCATCAGATATAAAATTGACGTAAGCTGCGTCATTGACTCTCAAAACCTACATCATTCTGTAATCTCTTGCCTTGAAAGCTATTCTATAAGGAGTTTCGTAATTAAAATTTACAGCTCCTTTCTGGACACTAGGCTGTCTGCAAAGCCACTCAGCAAGTTATTAATTTTTAGTTTTAACCGCGATATGCAGCAAAGTATTTCCTGTTATAAGCTCCTTTGCGTTCATATCTTCGCCATTTTCCACGAGAGTTTCTATTTTCTTCACAGCATTCTCCTGATCTCTAATAGCGACATTATGAATATACTTTCTTCCGAAATGATCATAGTCAGATTCAAAGCTCGTATTTTCATCTCTGTTAGCCCGTACGTTACCTTCCATCGCAACGCAGATTGTTACTAACCAAACATGTGATCCTGAAATAGAATAAGACTACGCGTAATGTGTAGCAGCTGGGTCAAATCATGATGCGTGCACATGAACATGTTTTAAAATATAATATAGGCATTTTTAGGCCTCTTAGGTAATACTGAGGTCCAATGTCAATTTTAATGGATGTTATACTAGGTCCGGGATCAAAACAGCAGTTTTGTAAACAATATAGCGATAGTATTATCAAAAACATTTCCGAGAACATGCGATAAATCTTGGCACACTTTATTTTACCACGTGTTTACGTTTCATTCAAGCCCTTTACTATGCCAAGGTTACTACGCGTGACATAACACATGTGTAATAGGCCAATGGCTTCAAAACTGTTTATCAAGTTTTCACTCTAGTTTGTGTAGATAACAGCAAAAAGTGCGTAACTGATCTATCTCAAGGAGCAATGAACCAACGACCTACAATTGTTTGCTCGAAGCGATTGACGTCAATGTTGATAAGGGTCTACGTGCGTAGAAGGCAGGTGAATGCACTGGAGTTCTTGAATAACTGAAGGTTAGTAAAGACGATAAATTATCGATTTTATTGTTTTTTGGATTTGGGCCAAAAATATGTGGATTTGTATTTTCAATGTATCACACCTCCCCTTTAGTTTTTAGATGTCATAAAAATCTAACTATTGTATTTAAATTAACCCGGCGTGTATACTAGGTCTTTTTTGTCCTTATGGTCCAACTTCAAGAATTGGCCGGGTGTAGTACATAAAAAATATGCTTCAAAAGTTTATATGCAAATTTGGCTTGTCAGTACAATAGCGTCTACAATTCTTACAGGATCTTAATCAAACTTGATCTTAATCCAATACCCCGCACGAAAAAAAATTTATACGAAAAATATACGTGAAAATATATGTCACATCTATTTTTTTTGCGCATAAATATGAGTCATGTATATTGCATATATTTTTACATTATTATTATTTTATTATATTATATAAAGCTGCAATACCACTCACTCACTGACTGACTGACTGACTGGGTGACAGAATTGTTCTCCCAGATGGAGCGGCGGGAGGTGAAAACTTTGTATGGAAGGTGTAGAGAGGGTGGTGCGGAGGGTACGGAAAAACCTCGAGATCCTCGGATCCACCTTCTCATCGGGTGGCGACCCACCTTCCCGGGCGAACCGTTGCAGATGGAGCGGTTGCGCTCGAACAAAAGTCGACCCACACCCTGGTCGAATTCTACCGGTGACGTCATTTTTTCGATTTTCGCAAAAACAAGATGGCCGCCATACAAAATGATTATTGCTGTATCTCCGGAACCGTTTGACATAAGTGGGGTGTGCTCGAACAAATGTTTTACAGGGGGGTGAGAAGCAAGTGGCTGTTAAATTTTTTTTTCAAGATGGCGGATCCAAGATGGCGGCCGGAAATGAAGTTGCTCCGATCCGGACGAAAATCGGTATCTGGGGGGTTTGGGGGACGAAGATTCCGAATATTGGGTCAGTTTTTCGATTCCACCATTTTCCAAGATGGCCGCCATACAAGGAGTGGTGAGGCGAGGCCGCAGGCCGAGCCGAACCACGACGCCACGCCGCGAGGCGAGGCCGTAGGCCGAGGCGAGCTGCGTAAAAGGCGAGGCCGAAGGCCGAGCTCCGCGCAGGGCGTAGCCCGGAGCGTCCCCCCCCCCAAATCCAAGATGGCCGCCATACAAGTTTAGATTCTAAAGGTGAGGCGAGGTCGAAGACCGAGCCGAACGCGCGAGGCGAGGCCGAAGGCCGAGGCGAGCCGCGTACAGGGTGAGGCCGAAGGCCGAACTCCGCGTAGGGCGAAGCCCGGACCGTCCCCCCCCCAATCAAAGATGGCCGCCATACAAGTTTAGATTTTTAAGGTGAGGCGAGGTCGCAGACCGAGCCGAACGCGCGAGCCGAGGCCGTAGGCCGAGGCGAGCTGCGTATAGGGCGAGGCCGAAGGCCGAGCTCCGCGTAGGGCGAAGCCCGAAGCGTCACCAAGCATATTACCAGCCGACCGCCATCATACCGACATGGGTGTCGTTTAATAGGTTTTCAGGGGTGCTGATTTCGAAAATGACATCCATTTTGAAATCCAAGATGGCGGACATGCATTTTTTGTAAAAAACCGTCATGGATGTCGTTTAATAGGTTTTCGGGGGTACTGATACTTAAAATAACATTGATTTTTAAATCCGAGATGGTGGCCGTGAAAAACCAAAAAAAGAATAAACGCCTTTTTGACCCTACAAATAGGGTAGCACAACCGCCTCGCGGCCTGCTTTAGCAGGTCGCGCACTACGCGAAACCTAGTTATTATATTATATAAAGCTACAATACCACTCACTGATTGACTGACTGACTGACTGGGTGACAGAATTGTTCTCCCAGATGGAGCGGCGGGAGGTGAAAACTTTGTATAGGAGGTGTGGAGTGGATGACGCGGAGGGCACGGGAAAACCTCGAGATCCTCGGATCCACCTTCTCATCGGGTGGCGACCCACCTTCCCGGGCGAACCGTTGCAGATGGAGCGGTGGCGCTCGAACTAAGGTCGACCCACACCCTGGTCGAATTCTACCGGTGACGTCATTTTTTTGATTTTCGCAAAAACAAGATGGCCGCCATACAAAATGATTATTGCTGTATCTCCGGAACCGTTTGACATAAGTGGGGTGTACTTGAACAAATGTTTTACAAAGGGGTAAGAGGCAGGTGGCTGTCAAATTTTTTTTTCAAGATGGCGGATCCAAGATGGCGGCCGGAAATGAAGTTGCTCCGATCCGGACGAAAATCGGTATCTGGGGGGTTTGGGGGACGAAGATTCCGAATATCGGGTCAGTTTTTCGATTCCACCATTTTCCAAGATGGCCGCCATACAAGGAGTGGTGAGGCGAGGCCGCAGGCCGAGCCGAACCACGACGCCACGCCGCGAGGCGAGGCCGTAGGCCGAGGCGAGCTGCGTAAAAGGCGAGGCCGAAGGCCGAGATCCGCGCAGGGCGTAGCCCGGAGCGTCCCCCCCCCCAAATCCAAGATGGCCGCCATACAAGTTTAGATTCTAAAGGTGAGGTGAGGTCGAAGACCGAGCCGAACGCGCGAGACGAGGCCGAAGGCCGAGGCGAGCCGCGTATAGGGTGAGGCCGAAGGCCGAACTCCGCGTAGGGCGAAGCCCGGAGCGTCCCCCCCCCCCCAATCAAAGATGGCCGCCATACAAGTTTAGATTCTAAAGGTGAGGCGAGGCCGAAGGCCGAGGCGAGCCGCGTATAGGGTGAGGCCGAAGGCCGAGGCGAGCCGCGTATAGGGTGAGGCCGAAGGCCGAACTTCGCGTAGGGCGAAGCCCGGAGCGTCCCCCCCCCCCAATTCTAGATGGCGGCAAGTTTAGATTCTAAAGGTGAGGCGAGGTCGAAGACCGAGCCGAACGCGCGAGGCGAGGCCGAAGGCCGAGGCGAGCCGCGTATAGGGTGAGGCCGAAGGCCGAACTCCGCGTAGGGCGAAGCCCGGAGCGTCCCCCCCCAATCAAAGATGGCCGCCATACAAGTTTAGATTTTTAAGGTGAGGCGAGGTCGCAGACCGAGCCGAACGCGCGAGCCGAGGCCGTAGGCCGAGGCGAGCTGCGTATAGGGCGAGGCCGAAGGCCGAGCTCCGCGTAGGGCGAAGCCCGAAGCGTCACCAAGCATATTACCAGCCGACCGCCATCATACCGACATGGGTGTCGTTTAATAGGTTTTCAGGGGTGCTGATTTCGAAAATGACATCCATTTTGAAATCCAAGATGGCGGACATGGATTTTTTGGAAAATACCGTCATGGGTGTCGTTTAATAGGTTTTCGGGGGTGCTGATTCCGAAAATGACATACGTTTTGAAATCCAAGATGGCGGACCTAAATTTTTTGCAAAATATCGTCATGGGTGTCGTTTTTTGGGTATTCAGGGGTGCTGATTAAGAAAATAACATCCATTTTTAAATCCAAGATGGCGGCCGTGAAAAACAAAAAAAATTAAAAACTTTTTTAATATTTATAAAAAAAAGGCACAACCGCCTCGCGACCTGCTTTAGCAGGTCGCGCACCACGCGAAACCTAGTTATATTATATAAAGCTACAATACCACTCACTCACTGACTGACTGACTGACTGGGTGACAGAATTGTTCTCCCAGATGGAGCGGCGGGAGGTGAAAACTTTGTATGGAGGGTGTGGAGAGGGTGGTGCGGAGGGTACGGGAAAATCTCGAGATCCTCGTATCCACCTTCTCATCAGGTGGCGACCCACCTTCCCGGGCGAACCGTTGCAGATGAAGCGGTGGCGCTCGAACTAAGGTCGATCCACACCCTGGTCGAATTCTACCAGTGACGTCATTTTTTCGATTTTCGCAAAAACAAGATGGCCGCCATACAAAATGATTATTGCTGTATCTCCGGAACCGTTTGACATAAGTGGGGTGTGCTCGAACAAATGTTTTACAGGGGGGTGAAGGGCAGGTGGCTGTCAAATTTTTTTTTCAAGATGGCGGATCCAAGATGGCGGCCGGAAATGAAGTTGCTCCGATCCGGACGAAAATCGGTATCTGGGGGGTTTGGGGGACGAAGATTCCGAATATCGGGTCAGTTTTTCGATTCCACCATTTTCCAAGATGGCCGCCATACAAGGAGTGGTGAGGCGAGGCCGCAGGCCGAGGCGAACCACGACGCCACGCCGCGAGGCGAGGCCGTAGGCCGAGGTGAGCTGCGTAAAAGGCGAGGCCGATGGCCGAGCTCCGGGCAGGGCGTAGCCCGGAGCGTCCTCCCCCAAATCCAAGATGGCCGCCATACAAGTTTAGATTCTAAAGGTGAGCCGAGGTCGAAGACCGAGCCGAACGCGCGAGACGAGGCCGAAGGCCGAGGCGAGCCGCGTATAGGGTGAGGCCGAAGGCCGAACTCCGCGTAGGGCGAAGCCCGGAGCGTCCCTCCCCCCAATCAAAGATGGCTGCCATACAAGTTTAGATTCTAAAAGTGAGGCGAGGTCGAAGACCGAGCCGAACGCGCGAGGCGAGGCCGAAGGCCGAGGCGAGCCGCGTATAGGGTGAGGCCGAAGGCTGAACTCCGCGTAGGGCGAAGCCCGGAGCGGCCCCCCCCCAATCAAAGATGGCCGCCATACAAGTTTAGATTCTAAAGGTGAGGCGAGGTCGAAGACCGAGCCGAACGCGCGAGGCGAGGCCGTAGGCCGAGGCGAGCTTCGTATAGGGCGAGGCCGAAGGCCGAGCTCCGCGTAGGGCGAAGCCCGAAGCGTCACCAAGCATATTACCAGCCGACCGCCATCATACCGACATGGGTGTCGTTTAATAGGTTTTCAGGGGTGCTGATTTCGAAAATGACATCCATTTTGAAATCCAAGATGGCGGACATGGATTTTTTGAAAACACCTTCATGGGTGTCGTTTAATAGGTATTCGGGGGTGCTGATTCCGAAAATGACATACGTTTTGAAATCCAAGATGGCGGACTTAAATTTTTTGCAAAATATCGTCATGGGTGTCGTTTTTCGGTATTCAGGGGTGCTGATTAAGAAATTAACATCCATTTTAAATCCAAGATGGCGGCCGTGAAAAACAAAAAAAAAATTCAAAACTTTTTTTAAATTTATAAAAAAAGGCACAACCGCCTCGCGACCTGCTTTAGCAGGTCGCGCACCACGCGAAACCTAGTTATTATATTATATAAAGCTACAATACCACTGACTCACTGACTGACTGGGTGACAGAATTGTTCTCCCAGATGGAGCGGCGGGAGGTGAAAATTTTGTATAGGGGGTATGGAGAGGGTAGTGCGGAGGGTACGAGAAAACCTCGAGATCCTTGGATCCACCTTCTCATCAGGTGGCGACCCACCTTCCCGGGCGAACCGTTGCAGATGGAGCGGTCGCGCTCGAACAAAGGTCGACCCACACCCGGGTCGAATTCTGCCGGTGACGTCATTTTTTCGATTTTCGCAAAAACAAGATGGCCGCCATACAAAATGATTATTGCTGTATCTCCGGAACCGTTTGACATAAGTGGGGTGTGCTCGAACAAATGTTTTACAGGGGGGTGAAGGGCAGGTGGCTGTCAAATTTTTTTTTCAAGATGGCGGATCCAAGATGGCGGCCGAAAATGAAGTTGCTCCAATCCAGACGAAAATCGGTATCTATGGGATTTGGTGGTCGAAGATTCCGAATATCGGGTCAGTTTTTCGATTCCACCATTTCCCAAGATGGCCGCCATACAAGGAGTGGTGAGGCGAGGCCGCAGGCCGAGCCGAACCACGACGCCACGCCGCGAGGCGAGGCCGTAGGCAGAGGCGAGCTGCGTAAAAGGCGAGGCCGAAGGCCGAGCTCCGCGCAGGGCGTAGCCCGGAGCGTCCCCCCCGAAATCTAAGATGGCCGCCATACAAGTTTAGATTCTAAACGTGAGGCGAGGTCGAGGCCGAACCACGACGCGCCGCGAGGCGAGGCCGCAGGCCGAGATGAGCTGCGTATAAGGCGAGGCCGCCGCGAGGCGAGGCCGTAGGCAGAGGCGAGCTGCGTAAAAGGCGAGGCCGAAGGCCGAGCTCCGCGCAGGGCGTAGCCCGGAGCGTCCCCCCCCAAATCTAAGATGGCCGCCATACAAGTTTAGATTCTAAAGGTGAGGCGAGGTCGAAGACCGAGCCGATCGCGCGAGACGAGGCCGAAGGCCGAGGCGAGCCGCGTATAGGGTGAGGCCGAAGGCCAAACTCCGCGTAGGTTGAAGCCCGGAGCGGCCCCCCCCCACAATCAAAGATGGCCGCCATACAAGTTTAGATTCTAAAGGTGAGGCGAGGTCGAGGCCGAACCACGACGCGCCGCGAGGCGAGGTCGAGGCCGAACCACGACGCGCCGCGAGGCGAGGCCGCAGGCCGAGATGAGCTGCGTATAAGGCGAGGCCGAAGGCCGAGCTCCGCGTAGGGCGAAGCCCGGAGCCTCACCCCCCCCAATCTAAGATGGCCGCAATTTAAGTTTAGATTCTAAAGGTGAGGCGAGGTCGTAGAGCCGAACGCGCGAGGCGAGGCCGAAGGCTGAGGCGAGCCGCGTATAGGGTGAGGCCGAAGGCCGAACTCCGCGTAGGGCGAAGCCCGGAGCGGCCCCCCCGCCCAATCAAAGATGGCCGCCATACAAGTTTAAATTCTAAAGATGAGGCGAGGTCGAGGCCGAACCACGACGCGTGCGTATAAGGCAAGGCCGAAGGCCGAGCTCCGCGTAGGGCAAAGCCCGGAGCGTTTCTTCCCCCAATCCAAGATGGCCGCAATTTAAGTTTAGATTCTAAAGGTGAGGCGAGGTCGTAGACCGAGCCGAACGCGCGAGGCGAGGCCGAAGGCCGAGGCGAGCTGCGTATAGGGCGAGGCCGAAGGCCGAGCTCCGCGTAAGGCGAAGCCCGAAGCGTCACCAAGCATCTTACCGGCCGACCGCCATGGAATTTTCGGGTATAACGACATGGGTGTCGTTTCATAGGTTTTCGGGGATGCTGATTACAAAACTGACATCCATTTTGAAATCCAAGATGGCGGTCGTGACAAACCAAAAAAAGTATGATCGCCTTTTTGACCCTACAAATAGGGTACCACAACCGCCTCGCGGCCTGCTTTAGCAGGTCGCGCACCACGCGAAACCTAGTTATTATATTATATAAAGCTACAATACCACTCACTGACTGACTGACTGACTGACTGACTGGGTGACAGAATTGTTCTCCCAGATGAAGCGGCGGGAGGTGAAAACTTTGTATGGGAGGTATGGAGTGGGTGACGCGGAGGGTACGGGAAAACCTCGAGATCCTCGGATCCACCTTCTCATCAGGTGGCAACCCACCTTCCCGGGCGAACCATTGCAGATGGAGCGGCGGCGCTCGAACTAAAGTCGACCCACACCCTGGTCGAATTCTACCGGTGACGTCATTTTTTCGATTTTCGCAAAAACAAGATGGCCGCCATACAAAATGTTTATTGCTGTATCTCCGGAACCGTTTGACATAAGTGGAGTGTGCTCGAACAAATGTTTTACAGATAGGCGAGGGGCAGGTGGCTGTCAAATTTGTTTTTCAAGATAGCGGATCCAATATGGCGGCCGAAAATGAAGTTGCTCCGATCCGGACGAAATTCGGTATCTGGGGGGTTTGGGGGTCGAAGATTTCGAATATCGGGTCAGTTTTTCGATTCCACCATTTTCCAAAATGGCCGCCATACAAGGAGTGGTGAGGCGAGGCCGCAGGCCGAGCCGAACCATGACGCCACGCTGCGAGGCGAGGCCGTAGGCCGAGGCGAGCTGCGTAAAAGGCGAGGCCGAAGGTCGAGCTCCGCGTAGGGCGTAGCCCGGAGCGTCCCCCCCAAATCCAAGATGGCCGCAATACAAGTTTAGATTCTAAAGGTGAGGTGAAGTCGAAGACCGAGCCGAACGCGCGAGACGAGGCCAAAGGCCGAGGCGATCCGCGTATAGGGTGAGGCCGAAGGCCGAATTCCGCGTAGGGTGAAGCCCGGAGCGTCCCCCCCCCAAATCAAAGATGGTCGCCATACAAGTTTAGATTCTAAAAGTGAGGCGAGGTCGAAGACCGAGCCAAACGCGCGAGCCGAGGCCGAAGGCCGAGGCGAGCCGCGTATAGGGTGAGGCCGAAGGCCGAACTCCGCGTAGGGCGAAGCCCGGAGCGGCCCCCCCCCAATCAAAGATGGCCGCCATACAAGTTTAGATTCTAAAGGTGAGGCGAGGTCGAAGACCGAAGATTGGGGGTCGAAGATTTCGAATATCGGGTCAGTTTTTCGATTCCACCATTTTCCATAATGGCCGCCATACTAGGAGTGGTGAGGCGAGGCCGCAGGCCGAGCCGAACCATGACGCCACGCTGCGAGGCGAGGCCGTAGGCCGAGGCGAGCTGCGTAAAAGGCGAGGCCGAAGGCCGAGCTCCGCGTAGGGCGTAGCCCGGAGCGGCCCCCCCCAAATCCAAGATGGCCGCAATACAAGTTTAGATTCTAAAGGTGAGGCGAGGTCGAAGACCGAGCCGAACGCGCGAGACGAGGCCGAAGGCCGAGGCGAGCCACGTATAGGGTGAGGCCGAAGGCCGAACTCCGCGTAGGGCGAAGCCCGGAGCGTCCCCCCCCCAAATCAAAGATGGTCGCCATACAAGTTTAGATTCTAAAAGTGAGGCGAGGTCGAAGACCGAGCCAAACGTGCGAGCCGAGGCCGAAGGCCGAGGCGAGCCGCGTATAGGGTGAGGCCGAAGGCCGAACTCCGCGTAGGGCGAAGCCCGGAGCGGCCCCCCCCAATCAAAGATGGCCGCCATACAAGTTTAGATTCTAAAGGTGAGGCGAGGTCGAAGACCGAAGATTGGGGGTCGAAGATTTCGAATATCGGGTCAGTTTTCCGATTCCACCATTTTCCAAAATGGCCGCCATACAAGGAGTGGTGAGGCGAGGCCGCAGGCCGAGCCGAACCATGATTCCACGCTGCAAGGCGAGGCCGTAGGCCGAGGCGAGCTGCGTAAAAGGTTAGGCCGAAGGCCGAGCTCCGCGCAGGGCGTAGCCCGGAGCGTCCCCCCCCAAATCCAAGATGGCCGCCATACAAGTTTAGATTCTAAAGGTGAGGCGAGGTCGAAGACCGAGCCAAACGCGCGTAGCGAGGCCGAAGGCCAAGGCGAGCCGCGTACATATTAAGGTGAGGCGAGGTCGCAGACCGAGCCGAACGCGCGAGCCGAGGCCGTAGGCCGAGGCGAGCTGCGTATAGGGCGAGGCCGAAGGCCGAGCTCCGCGTAGGGCGAAGCCCGAAGCGTCACCAAGCATATTACCAGCCGACCGCCATCATACCGACATGGGTGTTGTTTAATAGGTTTTCAGGGGTGCTAATTTCGAAAATGATATCCATTTTGAAATCCAAGATGGCGGACATGGATTTTTTGGAAAATACCATCATGGGTGTCCTTTTATAGGTTTTCGGGGGTGCTGATTCCGAAAATGACATACGTTTTGAAATCCAAGATGGCGGACATAATTTTTTGCTATCGTCATGGGTGTCGTTTTTTGGGTATTCAGGGGTGCTGTTTAAGAAAATAACATCCATTTTTAAATCCAAGATGGCGGCCATGAAAAACAAAAAAAATTTTACACTTTTTAAAAATTTATAAAAAAAGGCACAACCGCCTCGCGACCTGCTTAAGCAGGTCGCGCACCACGCGAAACCTAGTTATATTATATAAAGCTGCAATACCACTCACTCACTGACTGGGTGACAGAATTGTTCTCCCAGATGGAGCGGCGGGAGGTGAAAACTTTGTATGGAGGGTGTGGAGAGGGTGGTGCGGAAGGTACGGGAAAACCTCGAGATCCTCGGATCCACCTTCTCATCAGGTGGCGACCCACCTTCCCGGGCGAACCGTTGCAGATGGAGCGGTGGCGCTGGAACTAAGGTCGACCCACACCCTGGTCGAATTCTACCGGTGACGTCATTTTTTCGATTTTCGCAAAAACAAGATGGCCGCCATACAAAATGATTATTGCTGTATCTCCGGAACCGTTTGACATAAGTGGAGTGTGCTCGAACAAATGTTTTACAGGGGGGTGAGGGGCAGGTGGCTGTTAAATTTTTTTTTCAAGATGGCGGATCCAAGATGGCGGCCGGAAATGAAGTTGCTCCGATCCGGACGAAAATCAGTATCTGGGGGGTTTAAGGGACGAAAATTCCGAATATCGGGTCAGTTTTTCGATTCCACCATTTTCCAAGATGGCCGCCATACAAGGAGTGGTGAGGCGAGGCCGCAGGCCGAGCCGAACCACGACGCCACGCTGCGAGGCGAGGCCGTAGGCCGAGGCGAGCTGCGTAAAAGGCGAGGCCAAAGGCCGAGCTCCGCGCAGGGCGTAGCCCGGAGCGTCCCCCCCCAAATCCAAGATGGCCGCCATACAAGTTTAGATTCTAAAGGTGAGGCGAGGTCGAAGACCGAGCCGAACGCGCGAGGCGAAGCCGAAGGCCGAGGCGAGCCGCTTATAGGGTGAGGCCGAAGGCCGAACTCCGCGTAGGGCGAAGCCCGGAGTGGCCCCCCCCCAATCAAAGATGGCCGCCATACAAGTTCAGATTCTAAAGGTGAGGCGAGGCCGGAGGCCGAGGCAAGCCACGTATAGGGTGAGGCCGAAGGCCGAACTCCGCGTAGGGCGAAGCCCGGAGCGGCCCCCCCCCCCCAATCAAAGATGGCTGCCATACAAGTTTAGATTCTTAAGGTGAGGCGAGGTCGAAGACCGAACCGAACGCGCGAGGCGAGGCCGAAGGCCGAGGCGAGTCGCGTATAGGGTGAAGCCGAAGGCCGAACTCCGCGTAGGGCGAAGCTCGGAGCGTCGTCCCCCCCAATCAAAGATGGCCGCCATACAAGTTTAGATTATTAAGGAGAGGCGAGGTCGCAGACCGAGCCGAACGCGCGAGCCGAGGCCGTAGGCCGAGGCGAGCTGCGTATAGGGCGAGGCCGAAGGCCGAGCTCCGCGTAGGGCGAAGCCCGAAGCGTCACCAAGCATTTTACCAGCCGACCGCCATCATACCGACATGGGTGTCGTTTAATAGGTTTTCAGGGGTGCTGATTTCGAAAATGACATCCATTTTGAAATCCAAGATGGCGGACATGGATTTTTTGGAAAATACCGTCATGGGTGTCCTTTAATAGGTTTTCGGGGGTGCTGATTCCGAAAATGACATACGTTTTGAAATCGAAGATGGCGGACATAATTTTTTTTGCAAAATATCGTCATAGGTGTCGTTTTTTGGGTGTTCGGGGGTGCTGATTAAGAAAATAACATCCATTTTGAAATCCAAGATGGCGGCCGTGAAAAAAAAAAAAAAAAAACTTTTTTAAGTTAATAAAAAAAGGCACAACCGCCTCGCGGCCTGCTTTAGCAGGTCGCGCACCACGCGAAACCTAGTTATTATATTATATAAAGCTACAATACCACTCACTGACTGATTGACTGACTGACTGACTGGGTGACAGAATTGTTCTCCCAGATGGAGCGGCGGGAGGTGAAAACTTTGTATGGAGGGTGTGGAGAGGGTGTCGCGGAGGGTACGGGAAAACCTCGAGATCCTCGGATCCACCTTCTCATCGGGTGGCGACCCACCTTCCCGGGCGAACCGTTGCAGATGGAGCGGTGGCGCTCGAACAAAGGTCGACCCACACCCTGGTCGAATTCTACAGGTGACGTCATTTTTTCGATTTTCGCAAAAACAAGATGGCCGCCATACAAAATGTTTATTGCTGTATCTTCGGATCCGTTTGACATAAGTGGAGTGTGCTCGAACAAATGTTTTACAAGAGGGTGAGGGGCAGGTGGCTGTCAAATTTTTTTTTCAAGATGGCGGATACAAGATGGCGGCCGGAAATGAAGTTGCTCCGATCCGGACGAAAATCGGTATCTGGGGGGTTTGGGGGACAAAGATTCCGAATATCGGGTCAGTTTTTCGACTCCACCATTTTCCAAGATGGCCGCCATACAAGGAGTGGTAAGGCGAGGCCGCAGGCCGAGCCGAACCACGACGCCACTCCGCGAGGCGAGGCCGTAGGCCGAGGCGAGCTGCGTAAAAGGCGAGGCCGAAGGCCGAGCTCCGCGCAGGGCGTAGCCCGGAGCGTCCCCCCCCCAAATCCAAGATGGCCGTCATACAAGTTTAGATTCTAAAGGTGAGGCGAGGTCGAAGACCGAGCCGAACGCGCGAGACGAGGCCGAAGGCCGAGGCGAGCCAAGTATAGGGTGAGGCCGAAATGGCGGCCAAAATCCAAGATGGCGGCCGGAAATGAAGTTGCTCCGATCCGGACGAAAATCGGTATCTGGGGGGTTTGGGGGACGAAGATTCCGAATATCGGGTAAGTTTTTCGATTCCACCATTTTCCAAGATGGCCGCCATACAAAATTATTATTGCTGTATCTTCGGATCCGTTTGACATAAGTGGAGTGTGCTCGAACAAATGTTTTACAGGGGGGTGGGGGGCAGCTGGCTGTCAAATTTTTTTTTCAAGATGGCGGATCCAAGATGGCGGCCGGAAATGAAGTTGCTCCGATCCGGACGAAAATCGGTATCTGGGGGGTTTGGGGGACAAAGATTCCGAATATCGGGTCAGTTTTTCGACTCCACCATTTTCCAAGATGGCCGCCATACAAGGAGTGGTAAGGCGAGGCCGCAGGCCGAGCCGAACCACGACGCCACTCCGCGAGGCGAGGCCGTAGGCCGAGGCGAGCTGCGTAAAAGGCGAGGCCGAAGGCCGAGCTCCGCGCAGGGCGTAGCCCGGAGCGTCCCCCCCCCAAATCCAAGATGGCCGTCATACAAGTTTAGATTCTAAAGGTGAGGCGAGGTCGAAGACCGAGCCGAACGCGCGAGACGAGGCCGAAGGCCGAGGCGAGCCAAGTATAGGGTGAGGCCGAAGGCCGAACTCCGCGTAGGGCGAAGCCCGGAGCGTCCCCCCCCCCAATCAAAGATGGCCGCCATACAAGTTTAGATTCTAAAGGTGAGGCGAGGTCGAAGACCGAGCCGAACGCGCGAGGCGAGGCCGAAGGCCGAGGCGAGCCGCGTATAGGGTGAGGCCGAAGGCCGAACTCCGCGTAGGGCGAAGCCCGGAGCGTCCCCCCCCCCCAATTCTAGATGACGGCATGTTTAGATTCCAAAAGTGAGGCGAGGTCGAAGACCGAGCCGAACGCGCGAGGCGAGGCCGAAGGCCGAGGCGAGCCGCGTGTAGGGTGAGGCCGAAGGCCGAACTCCGCGTAGGGCGAAGCCCGGAGCGTCCCCCCCCCAATCAAAGTTGGCCGCCATACAAGTTTAGATTTTTAAGGTGAGGCGAGGTCGCAGACCGAGCCGAACGCGCGAGCCGAGGCCATAGGCCGAGGCGAGCTGCGTATAGGGCGAGGCCGAAGGCCGAGCTCCGCGTAGGGCGAAGCCCGAAGCGTCACCAAGCATATTACCAGCCGACCGCCATCATACCGACATGGGTGTCGTTTAATAGGTTTTCAGGGGTGCTGATTTCGAAAATGACATCCATTTTGAAATCCAAGATGGCGGACATGGATTTTTTGGAAAATTCCGTCATGGGTGTCGTTTAATAGGTTTTCGGGGGTGCTGATTCCGAAAATGACATACGTTTTGAAATCCAAGATGGCGGTATGGAGTGGGTGACGCGGAGGGTACGGGAAAACCTCGAGATCCTCGGATCCACCTTCTCATCAGGTGGCAACCCACCTTCCCGGGCGAACCGTTGCAGATGAAGCGGTGGCGCTCGAACTAAGGTCGATCCACACCCTGGTCGAATTCTACCGGTGACGTCATTTTTTCGATTTTCGCAAAAACAAGATGGCCGCCATACAAAATGATTATTGCTGTATCTCCGGAACCGTTTGACATAAGTGGGGTGTGCTCGAACAAATGTTTTACAGGGGGGTGAAGGGCAGGTGGCTGTCAAATTTTTTTTTCAAGATGGCGGATCCAAGATGGCGGCCGGAAATGAAGTTGCTCCGATCCGGACGAAAATCGGTATCTGGGGGGTTTGGGGGACGAAGATTCCGAATATCGGGTCAGTTTTTCGATTCCACCATTTTCCAAGATGGCCGCCATACAAGGAGTGGTGAGGCCAGGCCGCAGGCCGAGGCGAACCACGACGCCACGCCGCGAGGCGAGGCCGTAGGCCGAGGTGAGCTGCGTAAAAGGCGAGGCCGATGGCCGAGCTCCGGGCAGGGCGTAGCCCGGAGCGTCCCCCCCCAAATCCAAGATGGCCGCCATACAAGTTTAGATTCTAAAGGTGAGCCGAGGTCGAAGACCGAGCCGAACGCGCGAGACGAGGCCGAAGGCCGAGGCGAGCCGCGTATAGGGTGAGGCCGAAGGCCGAACTCCGCGTAGGGCGAAGCCCGGAGCGTCCCCCCCCCCAATCAAAGATGGCCGCCATACAAGTTTAGATTCTAAAGGTGAGGCGAGGCCGAAGGCCGAGGCGAGCCGCGTATAGGGTGAGGCCGAAGGCCGAACTCCGCGTAGGGCGAAGCCCGGAGCGTCCCCCCCCCCTCCAATTCTAGATGGCGGCAAGTTTAGATTCCAAAGGTGAGGCGAGGTCGCAGACCGAGCCGAACGCGCGAGCCGAGGACGTAGGCCGAGGGGAGCTGCGTACAGGGCGAGGCCGAAGGCCGAGCTCCGCGTAGGGCGAAGCCCGAAGCGTCACCAAGCATATTACCAGCCGACCGCCATCATACCGACATGGGTGTTGTTTAATAGGTTTTCAGGGGTGCTGATTTCAAAAATGACATCCATTTTGAAATCCAAGATGGCGGACATGTATTTTTTTGGAAAATACCGTCATGGGTGTCGTTCAATAGGTTTTCGGGGGTGCTGATTCCGAAAATGACATACGTTTTGAAATCCAAGATGGCGGACATAATTTTTTTGCTAAATATCGCCATGGTTGTCGTTTTTTCGGTATTCAGGGGTGCTAATTAAGAAATTAACATCCATTTTTAAATCCAAGATGGCGGCCGTGAAAAACAAAAAAAATTAAAATCTTTTTTAAAATTTATAAAAAAAAGGCACAACCGCCTCGCGACCTGCTTTAGCAGGTCGCGCACCACGCGAAACCTAGTTATTATTTTATATTATATAAAGCTACAATACCACTGACTGACTCACTGGGTGACAGAATTGTTCTCCCAGATGGAGCGGCGGGAGGTGAAAACTTTGTATGGGGGGTGTGGAGAAGGTGGTGCGGAGGGTACGGGAAAACCTCGAGATCCTCGGATCCACCTTCTCATCAGGTGGCGACCCACCTTCCCGGGCGAACCGTTGCAGATGGAGCGGTGGCGCTCGAACAAAGGTCGACCCACACCCTAGTCGAATTCTTTCGGTGACGTCATTTTTTCGATTTTCGCAAAAACAAGATGGCCGCCATACAAAATGATTATTGCTGTATCTCCGGAACCGTTTGACATAAGTGGGGTGTGCTCGAACAAATGTTTTACAAGAGGGTGAGGGGCAGGTGGCTGTTAAATTTTTTTTTCAAGATGGCGGATCCAAGATGGCGGCCGGAAATGAAGTTGCTCCGATCCGGACGAAAATCGGTATCTGGGGGGTTCGGGGGACGAAGATTCCGAATATCGGGTCAGTTTTTCGATTCCACCATTTTCCAAGATGGCCGCCATACAAGGAGTGGTGAGGCGAGGCCGCAGGCCGAGCCGAACCACGACGCCACGCTGCGAGGTGGGGCCGTAGGCCGAGGCGAGCTGCGTAAAAGGCGAGGCCGAAGGCCGAGCTCCGCGCAGGGCGTAGCCCGGAGCGTCCCCCCCCCAAATCCAAGATGGCCGCCATACAAGTTTAGATTCTAAAGGTGAGGCGAGGTCGAAGACCGAGCCGAACGCGCGAGACGAGGCCGAAGGCCGAGGCGAGCCGCGTATAGGGTGAGGCCGAAGGCCGAACTCCGCGTAGGGCGAAGCCCGGAGCGGCCCCTCCCCAATTAAAGATGGCCGCCATACAAGTTTAGATTCTAAAGGTGAGGCGAGGCCGAAGGCCGAGGCGAGCCGCGTACAGGGTGAGGCCGAAGGCCGAACTCCGCGTAGGGCGAAGCCCGGAGCGTCCCCCCCCCAATCAAAGATGGTCGCCATACAAGTTTAGATTTTTAAGGTGAGGCGAGGTCGCAGACCGAGCCGAACGCGCGAGGCGAGGCCGAAGGCCGAGGCGAGCCGCGTATAGGGTGAGGCCGAAGGCCGAACTCCGCGTAGGGCGAAGCCCGGAGCGTCCCCCCCCCCAATCAAAGATGGCCGCCATACAAGTTTAGATTTTTAAGGTGAGGCGAGGTCGCAGACCGAGCCGAACGCGCGAGCCGAGGCCGTAGGCCGAGGCGAGCTGCGTATAGGGCGAGGCCGAAGGCCAAGCTCCGCGTAGGGCGAAGCCCGAAGCGTCACCAAGCATATTACCAGCCGACCGCCATCATACCGACAAGGGTGTCGTTTAATAGGTTTTCAGGGGTGCTGATTTCGAAAATGACATCCATTTTGAAATCCAAGATGGCGGACATGGATTTTTTGGAAAATACCGTCATGGGTGTCGTTTAATAGGTTTTCGGGGGTGCTGATTCCGAAAATGACATACGTTTTGAAATCCAAGATGGCGGACATACATTTTTTGCTAAATATCGTCATGGGTGTCGTTTTTTGGGTATTCAGGGGTGCTGTTTAAGAAAATAACATCCATTTTGAAATCCAAGATGGCGGCCGTGAAAAAAAAAGGCAAACTTTTTTGACCCTACAAATAGGGTAGCACAACCGCCTCGCGACCTGCTTTAGCAGGTCGCGCACCACGCGAAACCTAGTTATATTATATAAAACTGCAATACCACTCACTCACTCACTGGGTGACAGAATTGTTCTCCCAGATGGAGCGGCGGGAGGTGAAAACTTTGTATGGGAGGTGTGGAGAGGGTGGTGCGGAGGGTACGGGAAAAGGGCGACGAAAACGTGCGATCGGGCCACTCCGTGACGAAGGCCGAGGCCGAAGGCCGAGGGTGAGGTTTCGCACCACGCGAAACCTAGTTATATTATATAAAACTGCAATACCACTTACTCACTCACTGGGTGACAGAATTGTTCTCCGGGCGTAGCCCGGAGCGTCCCCCCCAAATCCAAGATGGCCGCAATACAAGTTTAGATTCTAAAGGTGAGGTGAAGTCGAAGACCGAGCCGAACGCGCGAGACGAGGCCAAAGGCCGAGGCGATCCGCGTATAGGGTGAGGCCGAAGGCCGAATTCCGCGTAAGGTGAAGCCCGGAGCGTCCCCCCCCCAAATCAAAGATGGTCGCCATACAAGTTTAGATTCTAAAAGTGAGGCGAGGTCGAAGACCGAGCCAAACGCGCGAGCCGAGGCCGAAGGCCGAGGCGAGCCGCGTATAGGGTGAGGCCGAAGGCCGAACTCCGCGTAGGGCGAAGCCCGGAGCGGCCCCCCCCCAATCAAAGATGGCCGCCATACAAGTTTAGATTCTAAAGGTGAGGCGAGGTCGAAGACCGAAGATTGGGGGTCGAAGATTTCGAATATCGGGTCAGTTTTTCGATTCCACCATTTTCCATAATGGCCGCCATACTAGGAGTGGTGAGGCGAGGCCGCAGGCCGAGCCGAACCATGACGCCACGCTGCGAGGCGAGGCCGTAGGCCGAGGCGAGCTGCGTAAAAGGCGAGGCCGAAGGCCGAGCTCCGCGTAGGGCGTAGCCCGGAGCGGCCCCCCCCAATCAAAGATGGCCGCCATACAAGTTTAGATTCTAAAGGTGAGGCGAGGTCGAAGACCGAAGATTGGGGGTCGAAGATTTCGAATATCGGGTCAGTTTTCCGATTCCACCATTTTCCAAAATGGCCGCCATACAAGGAGTGGTGAGGCGAGGCCGCAGGCCGAGCCGAACCATGATTCCACGCTGCAAGGCGAGGCCGTAGGCCGAGGCGAGCTGCGTAAAAGGTTAGGCCGAAGGCCGAGCTCCGCGCAGGGCGTAGCCCGGAGCGTCCCCCCCCAAATCCAAGATGGCCGCCATACAAGTTTAGATTCTAAAGGTGAGGCGAGGTCGAAG
This sequence comes from Aproaerema taeniolella, assembly GCA_949987775.1. NCBI lineage: Eukaryota > Metazoa > Arthropoda > Insecta > Lepidoptera > Gelechiidae > Aproaerema > Aproaerema taeniolella. The sequence goes on along the minus strand of OX465243.1, from coordinate 25,689,197 downwards.
ACCGAGCCAAACGCGCGTAGCGAGGCCGAAGGCCAAGGCGAGCCGCGTACAGGATGAGGCCGAAGGCCGAACTCCGCGTAGGGCGAAGCCCGGAGCGTCCCCCCCCCAATCAAAGATGGCCGCCATACAAGTTTAGATTTTTAAGGTGAGGCGAGGTCGCAGACCGAGCCGAACGCGCGAGCCGAGGCCGTAGGCCGAGGCGAGCTGCGTATAGGGCGAGGCCGAAGGCCGAGCTCCGCGTAGGGCGAAGCCCGAAGCGTCACCAAGCATATTACCAGCCGACCGCCATCATACCGACATGGGTGTTGTTTAATAGGTTTTCAGGGGTGCTAATTTCGAAAATGATATCCATTTTGAAATCCAAGATGGCGGACATGGATTTTTTGGAAAATACCATCATGGGTGTCCTTTTATAGGTTTTCGGGGGGGCTGATTCCGAAAATGACATACGTTTTGAAATCCAAGATGGCGGACATAATTTTTTGCTATCGTCATGGGTGTCGTTTTTTGGGTATTCAGGGGTGCTGTTTAAGAAAATAACATCCATTTTTAAATCCAAGATGGCGGCCGTGAAAAACAAAAAAAAATTTTACACTTTTTAAAAATTTATAAAAAAAGGCACAACCGCCTCGCGACCTGCTTAAGCAGGTCGCGCACCACGCGAAACCTAGTTATATTATATAAAGCTACAATACCACTCACTCACTGACTGACTGACTGACTGGGTGACAGAATTGTTCTCCCAGATGGAGCGGCGGGAGGTGAAAACTTTGTATGGAGGGTGTGGAGAGGGTGGTACGGAGGGTACAGGAAAACCTCGAGATCCTCGTATCCACCTTCTCATCAGGTGGCGACCCACCTTCCCGGGCGAACCGTTGCAGATGAAGCGGTGGTGCTCGAACTAAGGTCGATCCAGACCCTGGTCGAATTCTACCGGTGACATCATTTTTTCGATTTTCGCAAAAACAAGATGGCCGCCATACAAAATGATTATTGCTGTATCTCCGGAACCGTTTGACATAAGTGGGGTGTGCTCGAACAAATGTTTTACAGGGGGGTGAAGGGCAGGTGGCTGTCAATTTTTTTTTTCAAGATGGCGGATCCAAGATGGCGGCCGGAAATGAAGTTGCTCCGATCCGGACGAAAATCGGTATCTGGGGGGTTTGGGGGACGAAGATTCCGAATATTGGGTCAGTTTTTCGATTCCACCATTTTCCAAGATGGCCGCCATACAAGCCATACAAGTGGTGAGGCGAGGCCGCAGGCCGAGGCGAACCACGACGCCACGCCGCGAGGCGAGGCCGTAGGCTGAGGTGAGCTGCGTAAAAGGCGAGGCCGATGGCCGAGCTCCGGGCAGGGCGTAGCCCGGAGCGTCCCCCCCCAAATCCAAGATGGCCGCCATACAAGTTTAGATTCTAAAGGTGAGGCGAGGTCGAAGACCGAGCCGAACGCGCGAGACGAGGCCGAAGGCCGAGGCGAGCCGCGTATAGGGTGAGGCCGAAGGCCGAACTCCGCGTAGGGCGAAGCCCGGAGCGTCCCTCCCCCCAATCAAAGATGGCTGCCATACAAGTTTAGATTCTAAAAGTGAGGCGAGGTCGAAGACCGAGCCGAACGCGCGAGGCGAGGCCGAAGGCCGAGGCGAGCCGCGTATAGGGTGAGGCCGAAGGCCGAACTCCGCGTAGGGCGAAGCCCGGAGCGGCCCCCCCCCAATCAAAGATGGCCGCCATACAAGTTTAGATTCTAAAGGTGAGGCGAGGTCGAAGAACGAGCCGAACGCGCGAGGCGAGGCCGAAGGCCGAGGCGAGCCGCGTATAGGGTGAGGCCGAAGGCCGAACTCCGCGTAGGGCGAAGCCAGGAGCGTCCCCCCCCAATCAAAGATGGCTGCCATACAAGTTTAGATTTTTAAGGTGAGGCGAGGTCGCAGACCGAGCCGAACGCGCGAGCCGAGGCCGTAGGCCGAGGCGAGCTGCGTATAGGGCGAGGCCGAAGGCCGAGCTCCGAGTAGGGCGAAGCCCGAAGCGTCACCAAGCATATTACCAGCCGACCGCCATCATACCGACATGGGTGTCGTTTAATAGGTTTTCAGGGGTGCTGATTTCGAAAATGACATCCATTTTGAAATCCAAGATGGCGGACATGGATTTTTTGAAAATACCTTCATGGGTGTCGTTTAATAGGTATTCGGGGGTGCTGATTCCGAAAATGACATACGTTTTTAAATCCAAGATGGCGGACATAAATTTTTTGCTAAATATCGTCATGGGTGTCGTTTTTTGGGTATTCACGGGTGCTGTTTAAGAAAATAACATCCATTTTTAAATCCAAGATGGCGGCCGTGAAAAACAATAAAAAATTAAAAACTTTTTTAAAATTTATAAAAAAAGGCACAACCGCCTCGCGGCCTGCTTTAGCAGGTCGCGCACCACGCGAAACCTAGTTATTATATTAAATAAAGCTACAATACCACTGACTCACTGACTGACTGACTGGGTGACAGAATTGTTCTCCCAGATGGAGCGGCGGGAGGTGAAAACTTTGTATGGGAGGTGTGGAGTGGGTGACGCGGAGGGTACGGGAAAACCTCGAGATCCTCGGATCCACCTTCTCATCGGGTGGCGACCCACCTTCCCGGGCGAATCGTTGCAGATGGAGCGGTGGCGCTCGAACAAAGGTCGACCCACACCCTGGTCGAATTCTACCGGTGTTGTAATTTTTTCGATTTTCGCAAAAACAAGATGGCCGCCATACAAAATGATTATTGCTGTATCTCCGCAACCGTTTGACATAAGTGGGGTGTGCTCGAACAAATGTTTTACAGGGGGGTGAGAGGCAGGTGGCAGCTACAATACCACTCACTGACTGACTGACTGACTGGGTGACAGAATTGTTCTCCCAGATGGAGCGGCGGGAGGTGAAAACTTTGTATGGGGAGTGTGGAGAGGGTGGTAAGGAGGGTACGGGAAAACCTCGAGATCCTCGGATCCATCTTCTCATCGGGTGGCGACCCACCTTCCCGGGCGAACCGTTGCAGATGGAGCGGTGGCGCTCGAACAAAGGTCGACCCACACCCTGGTCGAATTCTACCGGTGACGTCATTTTTTCGATTTTCGCAAAAACAAGATGGCCGCCATACAAAATGATTATTGCTGTATCTCCGGAACCGTTTGACATAAGTGGGGTATGCTCAAACAAATGTTTTACAGGGGGGTGAGGGGCAGGTGGCTGTTAAATTTTTTTTTCAAGATGGCGGATCCAAGATGGCGGCCGGAAATGAAGTTGCTCCGATCCGGACGAAAATCGGTATCTGGGGGGTTTGGGGGACGAAGATTCCGAATATCGGGTAAGTTTTTCGATTCCACCATTTTCCAAGATGGCCGCCATACAAAATTATTATTGCTGTATCTCCGGAACCGTTTGACATAAGTGGGGTGTGCTCGAACAAATGTTTTACAGGGGGGTGAGGGGCAGGTGGCTGTCAAAATTTTTTTTCAAGATGGCGGATCCAAGATGGCGGCCGGAAATGAAGTTGCGCCGATCCGGACGAAAATCGGTATCTGGGGGTTTTGGGGGACGAAGATTCCGAATATCGGGTCAGTTTTTCGATTCCACCATTTTCCAAGATGGCCGCCATACAAGGAGTGGTGAGGCGAGGCCGCAGGCCGAGGCGAACCACGACGCCACGCCGCGAGGCGAGGCCGTAGGCCGAGGCGAGCTTCGTAAAAGGCGAGGCCGAAGGCCGAGCTCCGCGCAGGGCGTAGCCCGGAGCGTCCCCCCCCCCAAATCCAAGATGTCCGCCATACAAGTTAAGATTCTAAAGGTGAGGCCGAAGGCCGAACTCCGCGTAGGGCGAAGCCCGGAGCGTCCCCCCCCCCAATCAAGATGGCCGCCATACAAGTTTAGATTCTTAAGGTGAGGCGAGGTCGAAGACCGAGCCGAACGCGCGAGGCGAGGCCGAAGGCCGAGGCGAGCCGCGTATAGGGTGAGGCCGAAGGCCGAACTCCGCGTAGGGCGAAGCCCGGAGCGGCCCCCCCCCCAATCAAAGATGGCCGCCATACAAGTTTAGATTCTAAAGGTGAGGCGAGGCCGAAGGCCGAGCTCCGCGTAGGGCGAAGCCCGAAGCGTCACCAAGCATATTACCAGCTGACCGCCATCATACTGACATGGGTGTCGTTTAATAGGTTTTCAGGGGTGCTGATTTCGAAAATGACATCCATTTTGAAATCCAAGATGGCGGACATGGATTTTTTGGAAAATTCCGTCATGGGTGTCGTTTAATAGGTTTTCGGGGGTGCTGATTCCGAAAATGACATACGTTTTGAAATCCAAGATGGCGGACATACATTTTTTGATAAATATCGTCATGGGTGTCGTTTTTTGGGTATTCGGGGGTGCTGATTAAGAAAATAACATTCATTTTTAAATCCAAGATGGCGGCCGTGAAAAACAAAAAAAATAAAAACTTTTTTAAAATTTATAAAAAAAGGCACAACCGCCTCGCGACCTGCTTTAGCAGGTCGCGCACCACGCGAAACCTAGTTATATTATATAAAGCTACAATACCACTGACTGATTGACTGACTGACTGACTGACTGACTGGGTGACAGAATTGTTCTCCCAGATGGAGCGGCGGGAGGTGAAAACTTTGTATGGGGGGTGTGGAGAGGGTGGTGCGGAGGGTACGGGAAAACCTCGAGATCTTCGGATCCACCTTCTCATCGGATGGCGACCCACCTTCCCGGGCGAACCGTTGCAGATGGAGCGGTGGCGCTCGAACAAAGGTCGATCCACACCCTGGTCGAATTCTACCGGTGACGTCATTTTTTCGATTTTCGCAAAAACAAGATGGCCGCCATACAAAATGATTATTGCTGTATCTCCGGAACCGTTTGACATAAGTGGGGTGTGCTCGAACACATGTTTTACAGGGGGGTGAGGGGCAGATGGCTGTCAAATTTTTTTTTCAAGATGGCGGATCCAAGATGGCGGCCGAAAATGAAGTTGCTCCGATCCGGACGAAAATCGGTATTTGGGGGGTTTGGGGGACGAAGATTCCGAATATCGGGTCAGTTTTTCGATTCCACCATTTTCCAAGATGGCCGCCATACAAGGAGTGGTGAGGCGAGGCCGCAGGCCGAGCCGAACCACGACGCCACGCTGCGAGGCGAGGCCTTAGGCCGAGGCGAGCTGCGTAAAAGGCGAGGCCGAAGGCCGAGCTCCGCGCAGGGCGTAGCCCGGAGCGTCCCCCCCCAAATCCAAGATGGCCGCCATACAAATTTAGATTCTAAAGGTGAGGCGAGGTCGAAGACCGAGCCGAACGCGCGAGACGAGGCCGAAGGCCGAGGCGAGCCGCGTATAGGGTGAGGCCGAAGGCCGAACTCCGCGTAGGGCGAAGCCCGGAGCGTCCCCCCCCCAGTCAAAGATGGCCGCCATACAAGTTTAGATTCTAAAGGTGAGGCGAGGTCGAAGACCGAGCCGAACGCGCGAAGCGAGGCCGAAGGCCGAGGCGAGCTGCGTATAGGGCGAGGCCGAAGGCCGAGCTCCGCGTAGGGCGAAGCCCGAAGCGTTACCAAGCATCTTACCGGCCGACCGCCATGAAATTTTCGGGCATGCCGACATGGGTGTCGTTTAATAGGTTTTCGGGGATGCTGATTACGAAACTGACATCCATTTTGAAATCCAAGATGGCGGTCGTGACAAACCAAAAAAAGTATGATCGCCTTTTTGACGAGGCGAGGCCGAAGGCCGAGGCGAGCCGCGTATAGGGTGAGGCCGAAGGCCGAACTCCGCGTAGGGCGAAGCCCGGAGCGTCCCCCCCCCCTCCAATTCTAGATGGCGGCAAGTTTAGATTCCAAAGGTGAGGCGAGGTCGCAGACCGAGCCAAACGCGCGAGCCGAGGACGTAGGCCGAGGGGAGCTGCGTACAGGGCGAGGCCGAAGGCCGAGCTCCGCGTAGGGCGAAGCCCGAAGCGTCACCAAGCATATTACCAGCCGACCGCCATCATACCGACATGGGTGTCGTTTAATAGGTTTTCAGGGGTGCTGATTTCAAAAATGACATCCATTTTGAAATCCAAGATGGCGGACATGGATTTTTTTGGAAAATACCGTCATGGGTGTCGTTTAATAGGTTTTCGGGGGTGCTGATTCCGAAAATGACATACGTTTTGAAATCCAAGATGGCGGACATAATTTTTTTGCTAAATATCGCCATGGTTGTCGTTTTTTTCGGTATTCAGGGGTGCTAATTAAGAAATTAACATCCATTTTTAAATCCAAGATGGCGGCCGTGAAAAACAAAAAAAATTTTACACTTTTTAAAAATTTATAAAAAAAGGCACAACCGCCTCGCGACCTGCTTAAGCAGGTCGCGCACCACGCGAAACCTAGTTATATTATATAAAGCTACAATACCACTCACTCACTGACTGACTGACTGACTGGGTGACAGAATTGTTCTCCCAGATGGAGCGGCGGGAGGTGAAAACTTTGTATGGAGGGTGTGGAGAGGGTGGTACGGAGGGTACAGGAAAACCTCGAGATCCTCGTATCCACCTTCTCATCAGGTGGCGACCCACCTTCCCGGGCGAACCGTTGCAGATGAAGCGGTGGTGCTCGAACTAAGGTCGATCCAGACCCTGGTCGAATTCTACCGGTGACATCATTTTTTCGATTTTCGCAAAAACAAGATGGCCGCCATACAAAATGATTATTGCTGTATCTCCGGAACCGTTTGACATAAGTGGGGTGTGCTCGAACAAATGTTTTACAGGGGGGTAAAGGGCAGGTGGCTGTCAATTTTTTTTTTCAAGATGGCGGATCCAAGATGGCGGCCGGAAATGAAGTTGCTCCGATCCGGACGAAAATCGGTATCTGGGGGGTTTGGGGGACGAAGATTCCGAATATTGGGTCAGTTTTTCGATTCCACCATTTTCCAAGATGGCCGCCATACAAGCCATACAAGTGGTGAGGCGAGGCCGCAGGCCGAGGCGAACCACGACGCCACGCCGCGAGGCGAGGCCGTAGGCTGAGGTGAGCTGCGTAAAAGGCGAGGCCGATGGCCGAGCTCCGGGCAGGGCGTAGCCCGGAGCGTCCCCCCCCAAATCCAAGATGGCCGCCATACAAGTTTAGATTCTAAAGGTGAGGCGAGGTCGAAGACCGAGCCGAACGCGCGAGACGAGGCCGAAGGCCGAGGCGAGCCGCGTATAGGGTGAGGCCGAAGGCCGAACTCCGCGTAGGGCGAAGCCCGGAGCGTCCCTCCCCCCAATCAAAGATGGCTGCCATACAAGTTTAGATTCTAAAAGTGAGGCGAGGTCGAAGACCGAGCCGAACGCGCGAGGCGAGGCCGAAGGCCGAGGCGAGCCGCGTATAGGGTGAGGCCGAAGGCCGAACTCCGCGTAGGGCGAAGCCCGGAGCGGCCCCCCCCCAATCAAAGATGGCCGCCATACAAGTTTAGATTCTAAAGGTGAGGCGAGGTCGAAGACCGAGCCGAACGCGCGAGGCGAGGCCGAAGGCCGAGGCGAGCCGCGTATAGGGTGAGGCCGAAGGCCGAACTCCGCGTAGGGCGAAGCCAGGAGCGTCCCCCCCCAATCAAAGATGGCTGCCATACAAGTTTAGATTTTTAAGGTGAGGCGAGGTCGCAGACCGAGCCGAACGCGCGAGCCGAGGCCGTAGGCCGAGGCGAGCTGCGTATAGGGCGAGGCCGAAGGCCGAGCTCCGAGTAGGGCGAAGCCCGAAGCGTCACCAAGCATATTACCAGCCGACCGCCATCATACCGACATGGGTGTCGTTTAATAGGTTTTCAGGGGTGCTGATTTCGAAAATGACATCCATTTTGAAATCCAAGATGGCGGACATGGATTTTTTGAAAATACCTTCATGGGTGTCGTTTAATAGGTATTCGGGGGTGCTGATTCCGAAAATGACATACGTTTTTAAATCCAAGATGGCGGACATAAATTTTTTGCTAAATATCGTCATGGGTGTCGTTTTTTGGGTATTCACGGGTGCTGTTTAAGAAAATAACATCCATTTTTAAATCCAAGATGGCGGCCGTGAAAAACAATAAAAAATTAAAAACTTTTTTAAAATTTATAAAAAAAGGCACAACCGCCTCGCGGCCTGCTTTAGCAGGTCGCGCACCACGCGAAACCTAGTTATTATATTAAATAAAGCTACAATACCACTGACTCACTGACTGACTGACTGGGTGACAGAATTGTTCTCCCAGATGGAGCGGCGGGAGGTGAAAACTTTGTATGGGAGGTGTGGAGTGGGTGACGCGGAGGGTACGGGAAAACCTCGAGATCCTCGGATCCACCTTCTCATCGGGTGGCGACCCACCTTCCCGGGCGAATCGTTGCAGATGGAGCGGTGGCGCTCGAACAAAGGTCGACCCACACCCTGGTCGAATTCTACCGGTGTTGTAATTTTTTCGATTTTCGCAAAAACAAGATGGCCGCCATACAAAATGATTATTGCTGTATCTCCGCAACCGTTTGACATAAGTGGGGTGTGCTCGAACAAATGTTTTACAGGGGGGTGAGAGGCAGGTGGCAGCTACAATACCACTCACTGACTGACTGACTGACTGGGTGACAGAATTGTTCTCCCAGATGGAGCGGCGGGAGGTGAAAACTTTGTATGGGGAGTGTGGAGAGGGTGGTAAGGAGGGTACGGGAAAACCTCGAGATCCTCGGATCCATCTTCTCATCGGGTGGCGACCCACCTTCCCGGGCGAACCGTTGCAGATGGAGCGGTGGCGCTCGAACAAAGGTCGACCCACACCCTGGTCGAATTCTACCGGTGACGTCATTTTTTCGATTTTCGCAAAAACAAGATGGCCGCCATACAAAATGATTATTGCTGTATCTCCGGAACCGTTTGACATAAGTGGGGTATGCTCAAACAAATGTTTTACAGGGGGGTGAGGGGCAGGTGGCTGTTAAATTTTTTTTTCAAGATGGCGGATCCAAGATGGCGGCCGGAAATGAAGTTGCTCCGATCCGGACGAAAATCGGTATCTGGGGGGTTTGGGGGACGAAGATTCCGAATATCGGGTAAGTTTTTCGATTCCACCATTTTCCAAGATGGCCGCCATACAAAATTATTATTGCTGTATCTCCGGAACCGTTTGACATAAGTGGGGTGTGCTCGAACAAATGTTTTACAGGGGGGTGAGGGGCAGGTGGCTGTCAAAATTTTTTTTCAAGATGGCGGATCCAAGATGGCGGCCGGAAATGAAGTTGCGCCGATCCGGACGAAAATCGGTATCTGGGGGTTTTGGGGGACGAAGATTCCGAATATCGGGTCAGTTTTTCGATTCCACCATTTTCCAAGATGGCCGCCATACAAGGAGTGGTGAGGCGAGGCCGCAGGCCGAGGCGAACCACGACGCCACGCCGCGAGGCGAGGCCGTAGGCCGAGGCGAGCTTCGTAAAAGGCGAGGCCGAAGGCCGAGCTCCGCGCAGGGCGTAGCCCGGAGCGTCCCCCCCCCCCAAATCCAAGATGTCCGCCATACAAGTTAAGATTCTAAAGGTGAGGCCGAAGGCCGAACTCCGCGTAGGGCGAAGCCCGGAGCGTCCCCCCCCCCAATCAAGATGGCCGCCATACAAGTTTAGATTCTTAAGGTGAGGCGAGGTCGAAGACCGAGCCGAACGCGCGAGGCGAGGCCGAAGGCCGAGGCGAGCCGCGTATAGGGTGAGGCCGAAGGCCGAACTCCGCGTAGGGCGAAGCCCGGAGCGGCCCCCCCCCCAATCAAAGATGGCCGCCATACAAGTTTAGATTCTAAAGGTGAGGCGAGGCCGAAGGCCGAGCTCCGCGTAGGGCGAAGCCCGAAGCGTCACCAAGCATATTACCAGCTGACCGCCATCATACTGACATGGGTGTCGTTTAATAGGTTTTCAGGGGTGCTGATTTCGAAAATGACATCCATTTTGAAATCCAAGATGGCGGACATGGATTTTTTGGAAAATTCCGTCATGGGTGTCGTTTAATAGGTTTTCGGGGGTGCTGATTCCGAAAATGACATACGTTTTGAAATCCAAGATGGCGGACATACATTTTTTGATAAATATCGTCATGGGTGTCGTTTTTTGGGTATTCGGGGGTGCTGATTAAGAAAATAACATTCATTTTTAAATCCAAGATGGCGGCCGTGAAAAACAAAAAAAATAAAAACTTTTTTAAAATTTATAAAAAAAGGCACAACCGCCTCGCGACCTGCTTTAGCAGGTCGCGCACCACGCGAAACCTAGTTATATTATATAAAGCTACAATACCACTGACTGATTGACTGACTGACTGACTGACTGACTGGGTGACAGAATTGTTCTCCCAGATGGAGCGGCGGGAGGTGAAAACTTTGTATGGGGGGTGTGGAGAGGGTGGTGCGGAGGGTACGGGAAAACCTCGAGATCTTCGGATCCACCTTCTCATCGGATGGCGACCCACCTTCCCGGGCGAACCGTTGCAGATGGAGCGGTGGCGCTCGAACAAAGGTCGATCCACACCCTGGTCGAATTCTACCGGTGACGTCATTTTTTCGATTTTCGCAAAAACAAGATGGCCGCCATACAAAATGATTATTGCTGTATCTCCGGAACCGTTTGACATAAGTGGGGTGTGCTCGAACACATGTTTTACAGGGGGGTGAGGGGCAGATGGCTGTCAAATTTTTTTTTCAAGATGGCGGATCCAAGATGGCGGCCGAAAATGAAGTTGCTCCGATCCGGACGAAAATCGGTATTTGGGGGGTTTGGGGGACGAAGATTCCGAATATCGGGTCAGTTTTTCGATTCCACCATTTTCCAAGATGGCCGCCATACAAGGAGTGGTGAGGCGAGGCCGCAGGCCGAGCCGAACCACGACGCCACGCTGCGAGGCGAGGCCTTAGGCCGAGGCGAGCTGCGTAAAAGGCGAGGCCGAAGGCCGAGCTCCGCGCAGGGCGTAGCCCGGAGCGTCCCCCCCCAAATCCAAGATGGCCGCCATACAAATTTAGATTCTAAAGGTGAGGCGAGGTCGAAGACCGAGCCGAACGCGCGAGACGAGGCCGAAGGCCGAGGCGAGCCGCGTATAGGGTGAGGCCGAAGGCCGAACTCCGCGTAGGGCGAAGCCCGGAGCGTCCCCCCCCCAGTCAAAGATGGCCGCCATACAAGTTTAGATTCTAAAGGTGAGGCGAGGTCGAAGACCGAGCCGAACGCGCGAAGCGAGGCCGAAGGCCGAGGCGAGCTGCGTATAGGGCGAGGCCGAAGGCCGAGCTCCGCGTAGGGCGAAGCCCGAAGCGTTACCAAGCATCTTACCGGCCGACCGCCATGAAATTTTCGGGCATGCCGACATGGGTGTCGTTTAATAGGTTTTCGGGGATGCTGATTACGAAACTGACATCCATTTTGAAATCCAAGATGGCGGTCGTGACAAACCAAAAAAAGTATGATCGCCTTTTTGACGAGGCGAGGCCGAAGGCCGAGGCGAGCCGCGTATAGGGTGAGGCCGAAGGCCGAACTCCGCGTAGGGCGAAGCCCGGAGCGTCCCCCCCCCCTCCAATTCTAGATGGCGGCAAGTTTAGATTCCAAAGGTGAGGCGAGGTCGCAGACCGAGCCGAACGCGCGAGCCGAGGACGTAGGCCGAGGGGAGCTGCGTACAGGGCGAGGCCGAAGGCCGAGCTCCGCGTAGGGCGAAGCCCGAAGCGTCACCAAGCATATTACCAGCCGACCGCCATCATACCGACATGGGTGTCGTTTAATAGGTTTTCAGGGGTGCTGATTTCAAAAATGACATCCATTTTGAAATCCAAGATGGCGGACATGGATTTTTTTGGAAAATACCGTCATGGGTGTCGTTTAATAGGTTTTCGGGGGTGCTGATTCCGAAAATGACATACGTTTTGAAATCCAAGATGGCGGACATAATTTTTTTGCTAAATATCGCCATGGTTGTCGTTTTTTCGGTATTCAGGGGTGCTAATTAAGAAATTAACATCCATTTTTAAATCCAAGATGGCGGCCGTGAAAAACAAAAAAAATTAAAATCTTTTTTAAAATTTATAAAAAAAAGGCACAACCGCCTCGCGACCTGCTAAAGCACCACGCGAAACCTAGTTATTATATTATATAAAGCTACAATACCACTCACTCACTGACTGACTGACTGACTGGGTGACAGAATTGTTCTCCCAGATGGAGCGGCGGGAGGTGAAAACTTTGTATGAGGGTTGTGGAGAGAGTGGTGCGGAGGGTACGGGAAAACCTCGAGATCCTCGGATCCACCTTCTCATCAGGTGGCGACCCACCTTCCCGGGCGAACCGTTGCGGATGGAGCGGTTGCGCTCGAACTAAGGTCGACCCACACCCTGGTAGAATTCTACCGGTGACGTCATTTTTTCGATTTTCGCAAAAACAAGATGGCCGCCATACAAAATGATTATTGCTGTATCTCCGGAACCGTTTGACATAAGTGGGGTGTGCTCGAACAAATGTTTCACAGGGGGGTGAGGGGCAGGTGGCTGTTAAATTTTTTATTCAAGATGGCGGATCCAAGATGGCGGCCGGAAATGAAGTTGCTCCGATCCGGACGAAAATCGGTATCTGGGGGGTTTGGGGGACAAAAATTCTGAATATCAGGTCAGTTTTTCGATTCCACCATTTTCCAAGATGGCCGCCATACAAGGAGTGGTGAGGCGAGGCCGCAGGCCGAGCCGAACCACGACGCCACGCCGCGAGGCGAGGCCGAAGGCCGAGCTCCGCGCAGGGCGTAGCTCGGAGCGTCCCCCCCCCAAATCCAAGATGGCCGCCATACAAGTTTAGATTCTAAAGGTGCGGCGAGGTCGAAGACCGAGCCGAACGCGCGAGGCGAGGCCGAAGGCCGAGCTGAGCCGCCCATAGTGTGAGGCCGAAGGCCGAACTCCGCGTAGGGCGAAGCCCGGAGCGTCTTCCCCCCCAATTCTAGATGGCGGTAAGTTTTTGATTCTAAAGGTGAGGCGAGGTCGAAAACCGAGCCGAACGCGCGAGGCGAGGCCGAAGGCCGAGGCGAGCCGCGTATAGGGTGAGGCCGAAGGCCGAACTCCGCGTTGGGCGAAGCCCGGAGCGTCCCCCCCCCCCAAATTAAAGATGGCCGCCATACAAGTTTAGATTTTTAAGGTGAGGCGAGGTCGAAGACCGAGCCGAACGCGCGAGGCGAGGCCGAAGGCCGAGGCGAGCCGTGTATAGGGTGAGGCTGAAGGCCGAACTCCGCGTAGGGCGAAGCCCGGAGCGTCCCCCCCAATCAGAGATGGCCGCCATATAAGTTTAGATTTTTAAGGTGAGGCGAGGTCGCAGACCGAGCCGAATGCGCGAGCCGAGGCCGTAGGCCGAGGCGAGCTGCGTGTAGGGCGAGGCCGAAGGCCGAGCTCCGCGTAGGGCGAAGTTCGAAGCGTCACCAAGCATATTACCAGCCGACCGCCATCATACCGACAAGGGTGTCGTTTAATAGGTTTTCAGGGGTGCTGATTTCGAAAATGACATCCATTTTGAAATCCAAGATGGCGGACATGGATTTTTTGGAAAATACCATCATGGGTGTCGTTTAATAGGTATTCGGGGGTGCTTATTCCGAAAATGACATACGTTTTGAAATCCAAGATGGCGATCATAAATTTTTTGCACTGGTGACAGAATTGTTCTCCCAGATGGAGCGGCGGGAGGTGAAAACTTTGTATGGGGGGTGTGGAGAGGGTGGTGCGGAGGGTACGGGAAAACCTCGAGATCCTCGGATCCACCTTCTCATCAGGTGGCGACCCACCTTCCCGGGCGAACCGTTGCAGATGGAGCGGTTGCGCTCGAACTAAGGTCGACCCACACCCTGGTCGAATTCTACCGGTGACGTCATTTTTTCAATTTTCGCAAAAACAAGATGGCCGCCATACAATATTAATATTGCTGTATCTCCGGAACCGTTTGACATAAGTGGGGTGTGCTCGAACAAATGTTTTACAGGGGGATGAGAGGCAGGTGGCTGTCAAAATTTTTTTTCAAGATGGCGGATCCAAGATGGTGGCTGAAAATTAAGTTGCTGCGATCCGGACGAAAATCGGTATCTGGGGGGTTTGGGGGTCGAAGATTCCGAATATCGGGTAAGTTTTTCGATTCCACCATTTTCCAAGATGGCCGCCATACAAGGAGTGGTGAGGCGAGGCCGCAGGCCGAGCCGAACCACGACGCCACGTTGCGAGGCGAGGCCGTAGGCCGAGGCGAGCTACGTAAAGGCGAGGCCGAAGGCCGAGCTCCGCGTAGGGCGTAGCCCGGAGCGTCCTCGCCCCAAATCCAAGATGGCCGCCATACAAGTTTAGGTTCTAAAGGTGAGGCGAGGTTGCAGACCGAGCCGAACGCGCGAGCCGAGGCCGTAGGCCGAGGCGAGCTGCGTATAGGGCGAGGCCGAAGGCCGAGCTCCGCGTAGGGCAAAGCCCGAAGCGTCACCAAGCATATTACCAGCTGACCGCCATCATACCGACATGAGTGTCGTTTAATAGGTTTTCAGGGGTGCTGATTTCGAAAATGACATCCATTTTGAAATCCAAGATGGCGGACATGGATTTTTTGGAAAATACCGTCATGGGTGTCGTTTAATAGGTTTTCGGGGGTGCTGATTACGAAAATGACATCCATTTTGAAATCAAAGATGGCGGTCGTGAAAAACCAAAAAATGTATGAACGCCTTTTTGAAACTACAAATAGGGTAGCACAACCGCCTCGCGGCCTGCTTTAGCAGGTCGCGCACCACGCGAAACCTAGTTATACTATATAAAGCTACATTACCACTGACTGACTGGGTGATTGACATAATTATTCTCCCAGAAGGAGGGTCGGGAGGTGAAAATGATGTATAGGGGGTGTGGTCAAAATTTTCCGTCGAGTATGGAAAAACCTCGACATCTTCGGATTCTCCTCCTCATCAGGTCGCGACCCATCTTCCCGGGCAAACCGTTGGACTTGGACCGGTGGTGCTCGAACAAAGGTCAACCCACACCCTGGTCGAAGTCTACCGGTGTCAAAATTTTTTCGATTTTCAAAAAAACAAAATGGCCGCCATACAAAAACGAGATTTTTGTATCTCCTCTGATTCGGACCGAATTCGGTATCCGGGGGTTTTAGGGGTCGCTGAATCCGAATATCGGAAAAGATTTTCGATTTCGCCATTTTCCAAGATGGCCGCCATACAAGGAGTGTTGAGGCGAGGCCGAAGGCCGAGCTCCGCGTAGGGCGAAGCCCGGAGCGTCCCCCACCCCAATCCAAGATGGCCGCCATTTAAGTTTAGATTCTAAAGGTGAGGCGAGGTCGTAGACCGAGCCGACCGCGCGAGGTGAGGCCGAAGGCCGAGCCGAGCTGCGTATAGGGCGAGGCCGAAGGCCGAGCTCCGCGTAGGGCGAAGCCCGAAGCGTCACCAAGCATCTTACCGGCCGACCGCAATCCGAAAATTTCATATCCGCCATCTTGGATTTTAGTTAGGGGAATCGTGACGCGAAGGGCGAAACCCGGAGCGTCTCGATTCTCCCCACCAAAAATCCAAGATGGCGGATATGAAATTTTCGGGCGTGCCGACATGGGTGTCGTTTATTAGGTTTTCGGGGGTGCTGATTCCGAAAATGACATCCATTTTGAAACCCAAGATGGCGGACATGCATTTTTTGTAAAAAACCGTCATGGGTGTCATTTAATACGTTTTCTGGGGTGCTGATTGCGAAAATGACATCTATTTTGAAATCCAAGATGGCGGACATGGATTTTTTGGAAAATACTGTCATGGGTGTCGTTTAATAGGTTTTCGGGGATGCTGATTACTAAACTGACATCCATTTTGAAATCCAAGATGGCGGTCGTAACAAACCAAAAAAAGTATGAACGCCTTTTTGACCCTACAAATAGGGTACCACAACCGCCTCGCGGCCTGCTTTAGCAGGTCGCGCACCACGCGAAACCTAGTATATGTTAATTATAGAGATAAGTTACTTAACCTATTTGTAATATGTACTCATTAGTATAAGGTCAAAAAATAAAAAAAATCATAAAAAAGTTTACTTTTTATCAAAAGATAAATACGCCATTCATTGATTTTTTACTTATAGACAAGCGTACACCTGCTTCAAAGCCAAAGTTCGTTGAACGACAATCAGAACCAGTTGTATAACCTCAAAACTAAATATTTGCTTACATAAAGCTTTCGTAGTACATCCGTTAAAAATCTATTCCGCAAATAGGGCAGGTTTCAATTCCCGAATCCATTTCTTCTATTTCTTTTGAATGTTTCCTGAAATTCTTGGATTCATAGAAATCTATTTCGAACGTAGAATACTGGAATGGGTTAGGCTCAGTACTGCGATCATTAATCTTCTTGAACCAGGGGCGATATTTAACCATCACAAATTCAGCAGTAACGCCGTTCAAAGATCCTTTAAGGCCTTGCATTGATCTGTGAGTAGTTTGCCAATTTGTCATTAGTGATGTTATTTCTTTCTGCAGGGCCATCGGTGATAACGTTTTCCACTCTTTTGGGATTATCAACTCCAAAGACATGATAAAAACTGAGGCACTGGATCAAAACACATATAGACACTTTCCTTAAAAATAACAAGTGTTAACAATTTTAAACTTAGAAATACGTCAGCAGAGGACAGCTACGCGATTTACAGTGAAACTGGACACAATATGATAATCTGAATGCAAACTAGGTATCAGTCTGCTGGTGCGAATTGTAAATATTTTTCAATAACTATGTGATACTTTGACACTTGATGAAACTTGTTGAGTTATTAGTAGAGATTAAGTTCAATAAAAAAATACTTTTAATAAAAACTATCCATAATTAGCACAGTACCAATCAGATGTTATTTGTGTAATTATAATTGGTATCAATCAATTTCATTCATTAAAACTCCGCCCAAAGGTTAAAGGCTTCGCCACACAGAACTTCGCCAGAGAAAGTTGTGATAAGAAATATTTATAATTATTTTTCTACTATTAGTAACAAGAGAGGTATTATATATATTATTATATATAAATATATATATCCCCTCAATGATATCTAATAAAACAATAAAATATTTGGAAAATTAAATAAAATACCTCTTAACTCCTAGTCTTTCTCGCTGCACAGCATTAAATGCATTTTAAAAATGCTTACCGTAAGATGGAGGGTGTGGCTCAATGTATATAGAATAAGTGAAAGAAAATTTGGCATAGACCGGGTAGCTCAAATGGTAGAACAGTCGACATGTTACCCATAATGTATCACATAAAGAGAGGTCCAAATCAAAGATCCTTCACCTATAACCCAAAATCCTTCGCATATTCTGTCCTGAAATACTGCACTTCAATACCACATAAAGACCACACAAACAACCCCCATACTAACAAAGAGTATTGGTGGCTCGCATAATCATAAGTTCCCTTGTTTTCTAGTATTAGCTTCCTCATCCTCATTTCTCATCCAGAGCCTAGCAGGGCCAGCGTAGATTTAACATTTTAAGTAATAGGTCATACGTTTATACCTGTTGTTCGCGACAGTTTTGTATGCCGTTTATTTTAGATAATCTTTTTATTGTTTTTTACTCTTTATTGTATATTTTATATTTAGAATGTCTTTTCAGTTTGAGTTTTATGTCTCTTGTTTTGTTTAGTTGGTTGTGTCAATTTATGTTAGTGGATTAAACGTATTTTATTTTAAAGTGATTTTAAATAGATATTTAACCCACTCCACACAATTCATTGACCAGGCTGTACCCAGAAGGGGTCACTTTTTAGCTGTGGTCAATATTGGTCCTTCGCGTAAGTAACCAGTTTATTTTAATTATTTTTTGTTTTAGAATTTTCGTACTTTTTTTCCTACAATGATTACCAGGAGCTCTAGCAAGAAAAACCTCGGCCAAAAGTCTGCCCCAGAAGCGCCCAGTGCCATGGTGCCGCAAGCCATCTGTAGTGACCGACAGCCATCGGTGTCGAGCCGCTCGCGCTCGTCTCATTCGAGTCGTTCTAGCGCGACCATCGTTGCGCAAAAGCTGGCGGCTCAGGCCGACCACGCTCGACGCGTCGCCGTATTGGAACGTGCCGCTATGGAGAAGGCTATTGAGAAGGAGCGCGCCACTGTGGAGAAGGAGCGCGCCGCGGCCGATCTGGAGCTGCAGGCGGAGCTGGCAGCGATCGAAGCGGGCAGTAGTCGTGGTTCGAGTTGCAGTCTTAGTAGGACGGCTCAGTGGTGTGAAAATAACGTTGTTCCTAATTTTCAGGTGTCAAAAACCGATGATAATGACGCACTTTTACTGCGTGTACCGGTACCCAAGGAGGTACTATCACCCGGTACCACAAGCGCAGTTGCGCCAATCGTATCTTGGCCCGTACCTGACATTGGAGTCGCTTCCGCCCCAGCCGGTGTACAATTTCATACTACACAAACGCATTTAGGTACACAAATTCATAAAAATTGTGACAAAGATAATAAAGCTAGCTTAGACCGTACACATGCTCAAACTGACATTCAAATGTTGGTGGAAGCGATCACGAACCTGGCCGCTGGTAAGTAGTCTCCGCGGGTGAGTGATTTGAAACTTCCTCCATTCAGTGGGCAAGCCTATGACTGGCTAATCTTTCAACGAACTTTTGAATTTACCAAGTCTCGTTTCTCGGACTTAGAGAACATTTCTCGTTTAAATTTTGCTTTGAGAGGCCCCGCCCGTGAAGAGGTGGGAGCCCTGCTGGCCTCTGTGCAAGATCCTAGTGTGATCATGAGTGCCTTGGAGGTCAGGTTTGTACGACCTGAGCTCATAGTCCTAAATGAGATAACCCAGGTCAAAGCCTTGCCCAAGCTTGGAAGTATTGACGGAGGGCGTGAAATATGTACTTTCTCCTGCCGAGTTCGTCGCTGTTTAGAGACGATTCGCGTTCTTAATCAGGTGGAGTATTTGGCTTCTCCTGAACTTTGTAATGTAATAGTGAGCAAGTTTAGTTCTCTGTTACGAGCTCGGTGGGCAGACTATGCATTCATTCATGGTCGTACTAAGTACAGGCTCGAACTTTTGTCTGACTTTCTCAGACATGAGGCCGATATTCATACCAAATACGGCTTCATTCCCGAAATAAAATTGTCTGATCGGCCAAAGATTAAAGAGAGCGTAAACAATGCCTGTACCTACGACAACCAGGAAGAGTGTCAAACAGATCAAAGCACTAACCTCTATCATAGTGAGAATCTCGATCAGAGTCTCGATCAAGGCGAGTGCTATCTTGCCTCAGCTAAAAATTTTTACATTGGCACTGCGTCATCTCGTGACAAGAACGCGAACACTGCCCCCAAAAGGAATGTGGCTCCACCTGTTCAAAATTCAAGGAAACCATGTAGTTTTTGTCAAAAAGGTTGTCACGAGTTGTCAAAATGTGCCGAGTTCAAACAACTGGATGTTCACGAGAGATGGCAGTGGTCGATCGACAACAAGTTTTGCAGGAAATGCTTAAAAAAGGGTTCGCATTACTATAAAACCTGCAAAGCTAACTGTGAAATTCCCGATTGTAGTCGCCGATTTAGCCATCACACTTTATTGCATTTTCCGACGACTCTAGCTGTTCAGAATAATCACGTTGCCCTGTCCACGGGCTCTGGCTCACATTTCGAGCACTCTGCCGCTAGCGGTGACGTTCCTGCGTCCTCAGATGTTGAGGTGGTCGCTCACACCACTCCTCAACATGACGACGAGCGTCCTCGTCCGCTGCTTAAGGTGATTCCGGTGACAGTCAGTGGACCAAGTGGGTCACAGAACATATATGCTCTTTTAGACGACGGTTCTACAGCTACTATAATCGATTCAGAAATAGCTAATCAAATCGGTGCAACTGGGCCTAAGGGCCATATTTCGGTTAACTGCATTGGGGGACTTACCAAAAATACTGAAATTTCGTACGTCAATTTCAAAATCAAAGGCAAACATACCAGTAAGTGGTTTGAGGTCAATAATGTCCGCGCGATGAATAATTTAGGTATAACCACTCGTCAGTCAGTTCTGCAAGGGGATATCTCGCAGTATAACTACTTGACTGATTTAGTCGAAGAGCTTAGTTATGATCTTGCGAAGCCTGCATTATTGGCGCCGAAAACTGGCACCTAAGCGTTCCTCGTCCGTGCGGCGTGGCTCTAGTTCTCAACCTGTAGCTACTTTCACTTCATTGGGTTGGGTTTTATACGGTTTTTCCTCTAGTAAAACTAGGCCAGTTGAGTTTGTGAATCATTGCGTTTTTTATGAGGGCAATTCGGCGGAAAACGATTCTATTGAAAACCTTATAAAAGAAAACTACAAGCTTGATTCCATTGGGATCGAGAAAAAAGATTATAAAACTAAAAGCGAGAAACGGGCAATCGAGATTCTTGAAAATACAACTCAACGCCTTCCCGAGGGGCGTTTTGAAACAGGTTTAATGTGGCGCGAAGGTTTAGGGGAGGTTCCAAATAATTATAGCTTGGCCTGGTCTCGTTTCAAAAGTCTCGAACGAAAGTTTAAAAAGGAACCAGAGTACGCAGAAGCTTACCGCCAAAACATCAAAGATACCATTACTAAAGGTTATGCGGAACTGTGTACTGAGGGTCCTAAGGGCATAACTTGGTACTTGCCGCACTTTGGAGTTTTTCACCCCCAGAAGCGAAAGCTTAGGGTTGTCCATGATGCCTCGTCAAAATTTTCTGGCGTTAGTTTTAACTCTTTACTTCTGTCGGGACCCGATTTGCTCCAAAGTTTAGTAGCGATTTTGATGCGTTTTCGAGAGGGCTGCGTAGCGTTGAACGCGGATATTAGAGAAATGTTTCCGCAAATTAAAATTCAAGAAAGTGACCGTGATGCGCAGCGTTTCTTGTGGCGTAATGAACCGTCATCTCCCATTTTGATATATCGCATGTCATCCATGATTTTCGGTGCAACCTCTAGCCCTTTTACAGCTCTTTATTTAAAAAACAAAAATGCACAAGAACATAAAGATCTGTATCCAGAAGCTACGCGCGCCATCGAGGAAGACCATTACATGGATGACTTCCTGGGTAGTCTGGACAGTGTTGACAAGGCCGCTCGTTTGGCAGTCGACATTGTGAAGGTGCACAGCTTGGCTGGTTTCGAAATGAGGTCCTGGGTTTCCAACACACCCGAGGCCTTGTCTTTGTTACCACCTAACTTGTGTAGCCCGACGCCTCATCCCGTAGACTTGAATCCATCCTCATCTCAACCTCATCACATTAAAATCTTAGGTTTGACCTGGAACTCAGTCGTCGACAGCCTATGTTTCAGAACTGGTTTGCCGGAGTTGCTTCCGTCTCTGTTGACAAAGAGGTCAGCTTTGTCGTTGTTAATGCGCGTTTATGATCCCCTGGGCTTTTTGGCTCCGATTGTTGTTCAGGGTCGAATTTTATTCCAAGAACTGTGGAGAGCTGGTGTATCTTGGGATGAGCCACTCGCGTCCGACGCTTTGAGCAAATGGCTAGCCTGGTTTCAGCGGCTCTCTAAGGTCAGCCTCTGTTCGATTCCTCGCTGGTATCAGGGACTTTCACAGTCTAATCAGTCTTTAGAGCTCCACGTTTTTGCTGACGCGAGTGAGTATGCGTACGCTTGTGTCGCCTTTTGGAGTTATAGTTTGGATGGAAAAGTTAGGCTCGCTTTAATTGGAGGCAAAGCCCGTCTTGCGCCTTTGAAGCCCGTCTCTATGCCCAGACTCGAGCTCCAGGCAGCCCTGATAGCGGCAAGGTTTGCGAATTTTATCTTTCAGTCGCATAAAGTCAAGCCATTAAAAACTTTCTTATGGACTGACTCTATGACAGTCCTTAAATGGCTGCGTAGTAACGCGCGCACGTTCAAGCCTTTTGGGGCACACAGGGTTGGCGAGATCTCTGAAGTATCTGATATTTCCAATTGGCGCTATGTTCCTACCTCTGATAACGTTGCGGACGATGCTACGCGTCACACTCATTTGATACGACTGCTCGCTGGTTCACCGGACCCTCATTTTTTTTAGAGCCACCTCATCACTGGCCAAGTGAACCATCGAGCGAAGTACCGTTGCCTTCTGTGGAAGTTAAGCGGTGCTTTTTTTTGGATATGGTGGGCCAAATTAACGATCAGCCGCAAAAACTACCTTCACCGGTTGTTGCGGACCACTCGAGGTTTTCAGAGTGGTTACGTCTAGTCCGTACCACAGCTCGCGTTCAACAATTTGTTTGGTTACTTCGTTCTCGGCTAAATTTTAACTCTCAAAATTCAAAATCTAACAGCAAGAAAGAACTCGTCCGCAGCAAGAAAGAACTCGTCCGTGAGAAGAATTTCCTACCTTTAACCGCTGAACTCCTTGAAGCTGCGGAAAAAAGATTGATTTTGAAATCCCAGTTGGATAGTTTTCCGGACGAACACAGTCAGTTAGGCCCTATTAGAAGTTCCAAGTTAAAGAACATCGAGATTGATCGAGATGCACAGGGTATTCTTCGCCTTGTCGGAAGAATTTCAAGGGTTCAGGAAGTCGAGACAGAGCCCAATCCCATCATCCTCGACGGTCGCCATCGAATCGTTCGGCTTTTGATAGCGTACATGCATAGGAGGGTCGCCCATGGCAACAATGAAACGGTTGTGAATTTGTTACGCCGAAGATATTACGTCACCAATCTGCGGCCGTCTGTAAAAGAAGTGGCGAAGTCCTGCTTATTTTGTCGCATTCGCAAGGCTCAGCCTTTAACACCCTTGACCGGAGACCTTCCAGAGGTTAGATTGGCGCACCACCAGAGGCCGTTTACGAATGTCGGTCTAGACTATTTTGGCCCAGTTACCATAAGTGTGGGAAGGAGAACCGAAAAACGATATGTCGCTTTGTTCACCTGTCTTACTGTTTGTGCGGTTCATATCAAAATAGTCGGAAGCTTGACTACTGATTCCGCCATAATGGCAGTAAAGCGGTTCATTGCGAGACGAGGATGCCCTTCCGTTATTATGTCGGATAATGGGACAGCTTTTGTTGGAGCCAAGAATAAATTAAACGAGATTTACGACTTTGCAGCCAACCTCAGAATTCATTGGAAGTTTATCCCACCTGCCTATCCGTTCATGGGCGGAACTTGGGAGAGATTGGTCAGATCCATTAAAACGGCTCTTTCTGTCACCTTACATCAGCGTTCCCCGAGAGAAGAAACCCTTCACACTCTTCTATTAGAAGCAGAGGCTTTAGTAAACTCCAGACCTTTAACTCATGTTCCAGTTGAACCTTTGGAAGACGAGGCTCTAACACCGTATCATTTTCTAATTGGCTCAGCTACAAATGAGCCACCAATGCATCCGCTTTCCGATTCAGAGCTTCACGGTCGCATTCAATGGAAGAAGGGGCTCAGATTGGCCGATCATTTTTGGAAGAGATGGGTGGAAGAGTACCTTCCCACTTTAATTGTCAGACGGAGTTCATCAACAACACCGGAGACTCAGTTGAAGGTCGGCGATTTAGTCATCGATGCAGATGGAACCCTGCCCAGAGGAACTTGGCCTAGGGGTCGTGTAGTAGCTGTGTGGCCTGGACCCAGAGGCGTGGTAAGAGTGGCAGATGTGGCAACAAGAGGAGGTGTGCTGAGACGGCCTGTCAGGAAGCTGGCTCCTCTTCCTACTGTCGCTGTCTAACTGGTGCTCTGCACCGCGGGGTGCCATGTTCGCGACAGTTTTGTATGCCGTTTATTTTAGATAATCTTTTTATTGTTTTTTACTCTTTATTGTATATTTTATATTTAGAATGTCTTTTCAGTTTGAGTTTTATGTCTCTTGTTTTGTTTAGTTGGTTGTGTCAATTTATGTTAGTGGATTAAACGTATTTTATTTTAAAGTGATTTTAAATAGATATTTAACCCACTCCACACAATTCATTGACCAGGCTGTACCCAGAAGGGGTCACCTTTTAGCTGTGGTCAATACCTGTATTTTATGTATCTCTATGTATTATTATGTTAAAAATATCAACGTTTAAAAAAAAAAAACAGTCGACATGTCATCGAAAGGTTCTGGGTTCGAATCCCAGCTCAAGCTATCCCGAATTTTTTCTCACATATTCTATAAACTCACATTGGAATGGTCCTTTCCTGCATGATCCTTTCTCAATCCCTATCCTTCCCATTATCCTGTTACGTGAGGAAGTGGCACACGCTTCACGTAATAAAATGCCTCGTAACTCCTACTCTTTCCCGCTTCACAGCATTATATGCATTTTAAATCGAGGTACTTTATTTAAATCTCTGATTATGGAGCAGTTTCTCGGTTTATAACTTTGAGGTTATATCAGTACAAAAATAAATTTGTAAGAAATGAATTAGTTATTCTAAAAAATTGGCACAATCAGGATTAATATTTAATATTGTTAGATATAAAAATTTTCGAAAATTTATTTTTTTATTAGATACTAGCTGATGCCCGCAACTTCGTCTGCGTGTTGTATGTATTTTTATAGACCGAGTTTGTACTTTGACACAACTACAGATACATGAATTGCCGTTTTTTATTGAAGCAACTATTTCGTTCATATTTTCGTTATATGAACGAATAGCAACTATTTCGTTCATATAAGGAAAAGCAATTTCTAAAAATATTTTTTATTGGAAAACTTGGCTAACTATGTCATATAAGGTTGATACTTAATACATTACTTTGGATCTGAAAACAAAGGTCAAACATAGTTGTTTCCTCTATCGCTTATATTTTCTATACCATTGTTACTGCTTTTGATAGATTAAGGTCCGTATTATAGAACGCGACTCAGACTCTGATCTATACTTAAGTAGCAGTCGTTTTTGTTTTTTTGATACTGAGAGAGATAGACAATCAACACTTAACATGAGTCAGTGGTGCCTCTAAAACATCTTGTTGTCTTAACAATTCCACAAAAAGTGGTTAATAAATATTGTATTTCGCGTTTCTGTGAAAAACGTAAGGATTTTGTACTTATAAAAAATCAATTTTGATAAAATAAAAATATGTGGAGTAAAAAATTTACGAAAATTGTATGTTGAAAGACCTATTACTTAGGTAAGTACAATAAATGGCACACGAATTCCTTAGTGCTAATTACGGACTTATTTTTGATTTTCAGTGGAATAGAAGTTTCTGAAACAGGTCACCTATGTCAGTATCTAAGACAACCCCCGTGCATTTGAGATTTCAGCTAGTACGCTGCTTTTATTGTGCTTTGCGATAATTGTGTAAAAATGATTCAATAAAAAATTTAATTTAAGATAGAAATGACTAAGCTTTTCCCTTCAATGGACATTTGTAGAAATAAACAAAGGTGTCAGTGCTTGATCCAAACTAAGAAACTTATTAGAATAGTAATATTATAATATTTATCCATGGCTTATATACGCAATGCTACGCTTGATGTAAACTAAAATCAAAAAATCAATAAATAGCCCTTATTTCATGTCAGAACATCAAAGCCAAGGGCGTCGCCAGCTCTTGGCCCAGGTGGGGGCAAGTTAATATTATGGAGGATAAAAAAAATATTAATTGTAGGTACAGTCAAGAGCATGAAGTTTTACACTTGTAGCGCGAGTCTTTGCCTCTATGTCGAATTGGCGTTTGTAATAAGAACGGTTCCAACTTTGGTTGCTTTGCAGTTCTCTACATTTTTTTAATTCTAGGGGGGGCAGCTGCCCCTCCCTGCCCCCCCTTGGCGACGCCCTTGATCAAAGCCATAGATCAAACCTATATAGACCATATTTATAGTGGTTTTAATAAAACAAATGTCAATTGTCAGTTTCTATTGAGTTTCCCGCCTTTAAAAATAAGAAATGCATTGAAAACACCGGCTGTACGGCCATAGATTCCTTTACTTAAAAATAAAAATAAGCCGTTTTATTGTTTTCAAAAAGTGATATCCTGAAGATTGAATAATGTCATTTAGTTAGGGCCGAATTAAGATTTGAAGACTAAATACTTAATCAACCTCGTTCTTATTAACACTGTATTAAGTATTTAGTTTTGGTTCGTTAAAAAAGTGCAGAATAGCCGAACTATTAATGGGGAAGCTGACAAAAGTTTCGATATTTTAGATATTAAACGCCTATAATCCTCGTTGGGGTAAAATAAGTCACATAACTTTACATGTCATGAAAATTAAAAAAATGGCATATTGTTTATGAGTATATTTATAAATATTGTATAAATTTTGCAATGCACGGACGGCCCCAACTCAGGTTACCACACGCGTGCACTCTGTGCTGTTGTGATAAGAGCGGTTTTGCAATGAAAATGGAGTAACCTGATGCGCTGGCCTCTGTACCAACAATGCAATGTATTTGGTTGGCAGCTGGCACATTCCAAATTTTTTGTTCAGTGCCAGTTCAGCACAGAAGTTTTTGTTTTATTTTTGGATATTTGTGGGTCAGTTACAATAATTTTAATTTCTTCCGACTCACTTATATTCGACGATAGCTCTTAAAAATAACATCTATCTAATTATAGAGCAGCACCCTCAATTTCTTTATAAAGTACTTTTTGAAAGGTGAATTTATGAAGTTAGAAAAAGGTTATTATTACCTACAAAGAAAACTCAATAAGTAGCATCATGGCTGAATACCAGCGCTGCAGTCTGGTACTGCAGCAATATGCTGAGTCAGCGCCAATTTGATTGGCATGATACAGATAACATGGTGTAAAATAGTGTTATAAAATTATTTGTTTCTGTTTCTTACTCTGTTTACTTCATTGTTAGCTTGCTGATTCATGTTTACTTGTATGTTTGTTATTTGTCTATTACTGTGTTGTGCTGTTTTATGTCAATTGAATTAAGTGTCAATCTACATATCTACCTATCTATCTATCTATCATAAAATCAATTAATTAGCACTTCACACTGTAACTTTCTGCACTAAAGTTTCCCTCGTATGGTTTGTTTGCCCAAACCGGAAATCGAACCCAGAAACCGTCGATTCACAGGCTGTGTAACTCTACTACTCAACCAAACTTCCGACAAAAAATTAAGAAAAGATCTATTATACAAAACATCTCATAAATCTCAATCCGGTCCTTTTATCAAATGCTACGTACTCATAGACATAGAAAAAATAAGTTAAATATCAACACTGTCTAGGGACAATGCTTAATTTTTCATACAAAAAGGTGTGTTTGAGAAGCTATAAAAGCATACTCGAGACACATGGAGGGATATAATTTTAAGATGAGCAAGTGTTAAACCTGAATTTTCAATTCTCGTCAATAAATTTTGTTTAAATTGTTTTTTTTTAAACGTGACGTAAACGAAAACAAAAATGCACTTTTTTCTGCTTTTTGTATGAAAATGGTGGAATTAGCGCAATTTTTTTTTCATTTTAGTCACGTTTTCACAAATTTCAAGAAAAATTAAATTCATTGATAAAAAAAACCGGCCAAGAGCGTGTCGGGACACGCGCATTGTAGGGTTCCGTAGCAGCATGGTTCAAATATGCAACTGGACGGTTGAATTGCTAATAATGTCTAATAAAAAGAGATCACAAAGAAAGAAGGTAACTAAAGGAGAAATATATTTCTTTCTCCTTTAGTTATCTTCTTTCTTTGTAATCTCGTTTTTATGATTCCAGCGCCACAAGGAAAAAAAAATTCATCTGTTTAATAACCACCTCGCGTGGATGCAAATGGTTGTATAAAAATTGTTTACATTACGTATTCATTTAAAACGGGTGTACTAACGTTAGTCCTAGTTAGAGATGAAAGAGACTGTCTTTTAAGGCTTATTAAAAAGACTCCCCTCCATCTTACAGTACTTGACTCTAAAATTAAGACTGAAAGTTCGAGTTTTTATTAATAAGACTTAGTAGAAAAGATTAAAAACTGAAACGACTCGAGTTGTTTTCAAAATACTAAAAGACTTAACCAACTCCAGCTAATTTTAAAAGACTTAAACGACTCAAGTTCTTGTATGTAAAAGGGATCGCACCGCAGTTTGTGTGTGATATTCAATATTTCTTTTGTAACCTATCAACCAAAAGGAATAATTCACGCCTAAACCACTAAATACATTTTGATAACATTTGACAAGGAGATAAAATGAGATATTTACATTCTATCAACACATACCTTACGACTGTCGACTTCCCAGAAAATGAGTCGCCAGTCTTTTAAGTCCTTTAAGCTGTTTAAGTAACAGCTCAGTTTTTTACGTTAAAAGACTTAAACTAAAAAAGCTAGTCTTATGACTAAAGGTTGGGAACTAAAAGACTGAATCAGTCGTGAGGCGTCAAAAATAAGACGACTCTTTATTAAAAGCCTTAAAAGACTGAGTATCGTTCATCACTAGTCATAGTCGATGTTAAAATCTCCAAATAGTATAGTATAAAAAACAAATGTATTAAAGAGTTTGTAGTTTCAGAAATAACTTAAGTTTTGGTGTAAATACAACCTAATGAAATTATAAAATTCGCGATCGAAGCGAGCGAATTTTTTTTTTTTTTGCGACAATATTATTAGAAATAATATTGACCTGCTGATAAAATACTTTTGATGTCATTTTCGTAATTAACACCACCAAAAACCTATTAAACGATACCTAAAATGTCAATATGTTACAGCTTGGCTTTCGACCTCGCCTCACTTTTAGTATTGAACCTTGTAAACATATTCTTATTAATTCCAAAAACTTTTGGCACTTGGTCAACTATCACTCGCAAACTTGAAGGGCCAACTCATGTGTGATAGTTTTTCTTTTAATTTTGTTGTATATTCTACCAACGATAATTTTTTCACATTTTTAGAAACAACCGTTTAGCTGGTAGAAGGGGGGGGGACACTAACTTTGGTTTTGGGCTAAATAGAACAGAATGGAAGCGAATTTTTTTTATTTTTTTAGCAACAAAAGTATTGTTAGGAATAATTTCGAGCTGGTGCTAAAGAGCAGGTCGCGTGGCGATTGTTTATAATTTTGATATCATTTTCGTAATTAACACCCCCAAAAACCTATAACGACACATGAAATGTCAATATGTTACAGCTTGGCTTTCGACCTTGCCTCACTTTTAGCGTGGAACTTTGTATGGCATTTGTTTTGGATTAGGCTGAACTTCGTCGTAAATGCTAAATGCTCGTGAAATATTTAACATTTTTTTTTTCATTTTAAAAATTAATTTTTCTAAAACGGACTGCTGAATCGAAAAACGTTCATAGTAAACCCCTTCTATCTTTTAAAAAACTATCCTATGACATCCCACTCGATGATATCGGTGAGAAAAAAATCCATCGCCCTTTCACATGTATGGGAAACACCCGAAAAGTTTTTTTTCCAAAATTTTATTTTTTATATTTGTCGGCGCAATTAATATGTATGAACATGCCAAATTGCAGCTCTGTAGTACCAAGGATCTAATATTAGTAAATATATTCTTATTAATCCCAACAATGTTTGGCACTTGGTCTGCCATTACTCGCAAACTTGAAGGGCCAACTTATGTTTTATAGTTTTTCTTTTAAATTTGATGTATATTCTACCTCTGTGAATTTTCCCAAATTTTTAAAAACAACCGTTTAGCTGGTAGAGGGGGGGACACTTGTGTTTGACAAAAATTTTCACTTTAAAAATTTATGATTCGCAAACGGAGTGCTAAATCGAAAAACGTTTTTAGTAAACCCCTTCTATCTTTTAAAAAGCTATTTTATGACACCCCACTCGATGATATTGGCGAGAAAAAAAATTCATCGCCCTTTCACGTCTATGGGAGACACCCGAAAAAAATTTTTTTTCTAAGGTTTTACTCTACAGTTCTGTCGGCGTGATTAATATGTATAACTATGCCAAATTTCAGCTCTGTAGTACCAAGGGTTTCTTAGGAAACCCGCGGACAGACGGACAGACGGACAGATGGACATGGCGAAACTATAAGGGTTCGTAGATTACTACGGAACCCTAAAAATTGAAAATTTATGTTTAGCACTTGCTCATCTGAAAATTATATCACTCTGTGTATCTCGAGTATGGTATTATAGCTTCTCAAACAGACCTGTTTTGTATGAAAAATCATGCAATATCCCTAGACAGTGTTGATGTGCATATTTTTCTATGTTTGGCGTAAATAATAGAAAGAACTTGAGAAACATTGTAAGTGCCTATTCCATTCAAGGGTTGCCCTTGATTTTGATGGGATTCCATCAGATCCTGACTTGGTGACAATAAGACCACTTCTGGAGTATACTCTTTCGAACAAAAAAAAAGAATTTTGAAAATCGGTCCAAATGGCGGAGAAATCGGTGAACATACATAAAATAAAGATATACAATGGTTTAAGATTTCGTAGTTTTCCTTTCATTTAATTTACCAAGGTTGTTAGAAAGATTTCATCCTTATAATTAACCCTAACGATCGACGCAATAAAAGTACAGGGTATTCTTACAGATTTTAGTCGGTTCGATTCCCGGTTGTGGCAAGCGAATTTTCGAAAATTCTTGAATGCAGTTTTCTTTCTTTTCAAAAATAAAGGAATGTTCTCTTTGAGTACAATTTTCTATCTACAGTATTAAGAGTACTTTCACTTCAGGTGGCATTACAAAATTCCACCCTGTATACAGTCGAACATAAAACCTCCTCCTTTTTGGAAGTCGGTTAAAAAGTAATTCAAGTGATACAGTGTATCCGCTCCGATCCAGCGGCAGTGCTTCTCGCCGCCATAGTTCTTCGTAAATAAAACACTATCGGCTTACGGAGAATGAGAGAAGTAAAGAAATATAAATTGAAGACATAGCTAAGAAATACATATATTAAAGACCTGGCTGTATGGATGCAGATTCCTTTGCCTTTCTCGAAAGAGATAAATTTAAAAAACAACATGTCCTTGCTTTTAGCCCATGTATATGTCAAAAATACGTTGATCTCTATGGTATGAGTAAAATGTTCTGAAAAACACCTAGCTTTGAATTTTTTTAGAGGTTTTTGTTGTTGGTTTTATATTTACTGGCTACATTTCGAGATTTTATGTAGCCTAAATGTTGACCGGAGATATAAGGTACCCCTATGCAAAATTTCATTTAAATTGGTCCAACAGTTACGGAGATTAGCCCGTGCAAACAGACAAACAGACAAACAGAGAAACAAAAAAATCTAAAAAAATCGGGATTTGTTTTATTTCTCTTCGTACATCCCCCTGACTCGGTTTTTAGCATTTTTTTCCTATGTACAGAAATTCGACCTCTACAGTTTTATTATATGTATAGATGATTGAGGGGATATATATATATCTATATATAATAATGTATATATTCCTCTCTTGTATTACTAATAATAGATAATACTTTTATAAATAAATGGTAGGTACCAACAAATTATTAGTCGTAAAATGGCTGAACACAAGGATTAGTTCCAAAAATATGTACCAGACACTAATCCCCACGTGGCAGAGAGAACCAATGAGTACAGATAAGACGTTAATTATGTTGTAGAACTGAATGTGATCCGTTGAGAGCGTCACTGCTTATGTGAAGTATTAATAAGCTGTCTGAGGTACTTTTTTTAAGAAATAACCTTATTTGAATAATTTAAGTACTTTAAGTGCACATGGAACAATTAATGCGCATGTGTTTCGCATATGGAACCAATAACGCGCAGATGAAGGATAAAGAAACAAGGGATTTACTTGACTATAATTGGATTTTAAAATAAAACGAGGCATAAACAGTAAAAAAAATATTCAAAAATAGTAAAAATGAGTATCCAGCGAATTTATAATTAATTTAGATCATATGTCCTCACAGCACACTTTTCAAGTCCGAAACTAATGGAATTTTTTGGAATACTTAATTCAAATACTACTAAAGTTAAATGTAAGGGACTTTGATCCTTAAAAAAAAACGTAATAATTTAGAGATCAAGGACTAATTTAAAAAAATGGGTCTCTTTGATTCTCTTTATAAACTACTGCTGTAATATTTTTACCATTTGGAGATGGGAGTTTCCGAAGGACACCACCGTCGCTTGTCTTTATCCAATGGGCTTCATAATTTTCCTGAAAAAAACAAATTTTATTGTTTAATTTCATCCTAGTATTGTCGAGTTAAAATTTGAAACTTTTGCGGGCTCAAAATTTAACTCGGTTGCTTTGATATAAATAAATTTACCTAAAGATTGTCAAATCCGGATTGTCTCATGCAACTTAAATCCTGTAAGAATTATCTTTTTTTTTTCTCTTGCTGGTTTCCCAGATGGCCTCTATGATATACATGCACGGTGAGAAATTTCTAAAAAATTTTACTATGGGACTCTTGTAACACTGGACCATAAAATCCAATTGATAATTTTTGAATGTATACATATTAAATTTTAAAATGTCCCATAGTAATCGTATGCGCACTGGGCGTAAATTCAGCTTATGCGCATACTATTACTATGGGATATTTTAAAATTTAATATGTATACATTCAAAAATTATCAATTGGATTTTATGGTCCAGTATTACAAGAGTCCCATAGTAAAATTTGTTAGAAATTTCTCACCGTGTGTACAGCCAATGTTTGTTCAGCAATGGGACGAGTATTCGACCACAGTGAGACTCGAACCCATGCCTAGCCAGCACTCTAGTCCAAAATCTAGTACGTTAGCAATTCGGCTACTGTACTGGTTGTGAGAATTATCTTAGATCCTTATTTAAACGTACCCCGTCAAATGGTCTTGCGTGGACTGCCATGAAAATCAGCGCGCAGGCCATGAAGTACAGCAATAGTTTAACGCAGCCCATTTTTGAGTTTATATCTGCAAATAAAAAAATATCCTTGTAATATCTAAAATGATGAAACACAAAATTCAAAAAAATATTATTAAAAATAAAAACTTACGTGAATATGAGATTGGTCCGAGCACGATAACATAAAATAAAAAACTGGAAGTCTAGACCAAATTATCGGTCATTATATGCCCAGCGGAGCGCCAGAATTTTTTTTTCGGAGCACAAAAAAGTGACTCGGGTGACATCGTAATCTGATGTCCAAACTTTGTTGCCAAATCATTTTTTTTTTATTCTTAATATTTTAATTAGTTCATTGGTTTCTTCGTTTATTTATTTTTTGACTCCTCACTGTGTTACCACGTGGTGTATTTTTACCCTTGGTCACTCCCGTCAGTAACACAGCGCCACACTCTTTTGGTACTTCAATAAATATTCAAAAATTAGTATTCGTTCTTTGTTTTGAATTATGTGCAATATGCTTAAAAATATTTCAGAGTGTAATAAATTAAATATCCATCAAAATATCGAAGTAATTGCATGTTAAAAATTGGTATTTTGTAGTTCCTAAAGATCTGCTACTGAATGGCGCTGATGTTCCTCTTAAATAACACGACGCACCGCTAATTGCGTGGACAATCTCGTACGGATTCACGCGAGTGACAAAGGATTAAGTTCGTCACTGCGTACTAGAGTAAATCTACACATCGATATTGCACGCCTCATAAGCGGAGCGTTGACGTAGTCCTCTACTCTCGACATGTCAAAAAAAGCAGTTTTTCGAAACTTAAATTAATTTTTTTATCACTTATATTGCACTTATAAGATAATGTAAGTGCACGTATATCAATAAAAATGATGTATTAAACACGTAAAATATAATTTGACAACAATTATTTAGTTTAACACAGTAAATAAATTAGTTAAAAATAATTTTTCTTGGACGTCCGTATGTCTGTGTGTATTTATCCCCGTATGTGGCAGGGAAATTGATCGAAAAAATTATCGTATCTGAATAAAAAAAAAAAACATTTATAGTATCGCGTGGCGCTGTTTCTCAATTAATACGACTGCTTAATTCACTACCGTTCAATAATTATTTATAAAAAACTAAAACACGACTGTGTATTTGTACATATCTATATTTACATACAAATGAAGATTAGCCTTAAGTCGTATATAAAAAATAGAGATCAGCGCATGCGCTATGTAAATTTTATCTTAGGGAATGGCGCGAAATTTGAATAGATAAATTTTTTCTTGTTATTTTATTATTAAAGACTTATAAAATCAAAATTTTAATCTTTAAATCTATATAAATAACTGCTATAAGTCGTGCACTTTTGGATTTTCCAAACTTTTTTTGGATATTTTGATAAAAAATGTGTTGAAAATCCAAATATAAAATACAGTATCTTAAATCCATTTTATTTTGAAGTTTTTTGAAATCTTTTGTATTTGCGATGTCTCAGAAAATGATAAATTTCTATAAATTTATCAAACTAATTTCCAGAATTATGTACTACAATTTTTGGTCGCCCCAGCGCTACAGTAGACGGAATTATTTTATAGAACTCGGTGCTCTGTACCAACTATTAATAAAAAACCGCGTGGTTGGTACATTGAGTTGCTATGTGCCAATAAAATGATTTTTGGCTTCATGTTTCCATGTGGTTCCACTGGTAATTAATTTGACCTATATTTAATGTTATAAATGTCTTAGTAAAGGTCAATTTTTACTTCCGACTGTTTGAGACATTAAAAAAATCTATTATACAGAAAACTTATTAATTAGATTCAAAATTTCCAAGGAAATATATAGAAATTGATTTTTGAGGTTAAACATTCCCTAGATGTTCGAGCGTGATGTTTTACAGCAGGTTTGTAATGAACAGTTTTAAGTGCCAATATTTTTTTTATACGTCTTGGCAGTATGAGGACTGGCAAAAAGCCATAGAAAAACTATTCTCGTTTAATTTTGGAATTTACTCTTGTTTAATTGGGAAATAATTTGATGCGCATCTAAAAGAAATTAGGCCATAACTTAAACAATTGATACATTAGCTTTTGAATGGGAATCATGG
Source organism: Aproaerema taeniolella (assembly GCA_949987775.1). Lineage (NCBI taxonomy): Eukaryota > Metazoa > Arthropoda > Insecta > Lepidoptera > Gelechiidae > Aproaerema > Aproaerema taeniolella. The sequence continues at coordinate 25,654,413 of OX465243.1, read as the reverse complement.
AATCCATAAATAAAATAACAATTACCAAATTATTGCACTTTATGTCAAAGTTAAATTAAAAGTTACACATGGTTACATATCAAAACGTTTTACAATTACAAAAATTACAATTGTTTGCATAACTTGAATATAAAATTAAATCTTCTTATTTCAGAACGTGTCAGTCTAACCTTAAAATTAACAAATAAAACAGCTGTAACAGTAAAATCTGCGACATATGGTAAAGTAGTTTTCTTAATGTTCTAGAATTGTCAATCAGCAAAGGTTGCGCCCAATAATTTTACTCAGTGTAATAAGTCAAAAAAAAATGTATTATGTTACGTAATAGCAGATAACCTGAAATTTTTGAAATCAGTAACTATCAACTACCCTGATAGCCAAACATACCGGCAAGATATGCTGGAAAAACCGTAGACATCTGCGGCCATATCTGCTGCACGGCAAAAAAAAATGGTAATATTTACTCACCCAGATAGCACACCTGATCGAAAGTTAACGTCAAACTAAAGTCGAAATTCAACATCAACTTAACTCAATTATCTTCAACTTTCAGTCAAGTTGAGGTTAACTGTTAGTGTTTTAACCAAGTTAAAGTGAAGTTAGCGCCAACTTATAGTACAAATTCTATTCGGATTTTGGCAATAGTTTCACGTGAACTTATTGAGCAAGTTAAATTTATTTTGACTTCAACTGCTTCAATTTCGAAAGTTAACGTAAAGTTAAACTGAACTTGACGTTAACTGTTGAAGTATAACTAGTTGTAGTATAACTCTGGTTATCTGGGCAGATTTCGAATACTTTTTACTGTTTTAAACAGTACAGCGGAACCCGGGGTGGCCGTTCAGTAAATATTATTAAATACAAGGTAAAAAGTAGTAAGAAACTATAGTAAAGAATACACTTTTACCTATGAAATTTTACCATTCCAAACAGTAAAATCCGCCATCTTGAAATATACAATTTTACCAAAAAAAGTCATTTAGCGATCGGGAATTTCTACCTTACTATCTGTTATTTATTTATTTATTTATTTATGAGAAGGGAATTACTTATCCTAATTGTACTAATCTCAAACTCCTATTCTAAATGTATTAAACGAATTTTTATACCTAATCTAATGAAATCGCACATCGCCTGAGCCGGGATTCGAACCGAGTTCCCTACGCACGAGAGATCAACGCTTAGTCTTTACGCTATAACGAACGCTAAGAAAAACAAAACTTTAGGATAGTTATAAGCTAAAGACGTAAACAGTTTGTGTTGAACAATGACAGAAAACGTCTAAGTCAAATTTACAGGGTAGAGGGGATGTGCTCAACACTACGTCAAATGTTACTAAGTAAAATAGTAAAAATTGCTGATTAAAAGTATACTTATTGCCCATCGCATTACGAGTTTTAACTTGAAACATGGTAACTATTAGAGTTTGAATGTTGAATTATTATGTTTTAAATTTTTTATCATTTACACAGCGGTTTTTACTATTTAAAAATATTTTTTTTCTCAAGTAAGCAAGGAATATTAATGTTTGAATTATAAAAATTATTGAATAAATGTTTAAATCACGATTTTACTGTTTAAAATAGTATTTTTTACTAGTCAACTAATATTTAATAGCATTTATTTTTTTCCGTGTGGCAAAATGCAGGCATAAGTTGGCTAGCATCGCCTGCTGACAGTGTGGAAACATTTCATGCTTCCATCGTGACAGCACAAAATATCTAGCAAAAAGCAAGCATGACCTGCTGCCACTTGTCTAAAAAAAAATTAAATACTAATTTTTAAAAAAATTGTTTTGTGGACACCCAGAAGTCTGAAATATTATTTCCAAGCATCGGAGCTTTTGAAATATTTTGACTTGTCTTGGGATCGAACCCACGACTTTCTCAGGATGAAACAGAGACGCAAGCCACTGTGCTGAGTTGTCAAATCCTGAAGGATAATCTTTTTCATCTACCTAAGTCCAAATGCTGTCACAATGGAAGCAATAAAGCAGACTATGCCTGCACTTTGCCAGCAAATACGGCCGCAGATGTCTACGGTATTGCCAGCATATCTTGCCTCTTTCAGGCAAGGTATGCTGACAATTTGCCTGCCTACTGCTGGCTTTTGGCTATCTGGGTGCGTAAAACAAATATCAAAATTTTAATATAATGAACTTCATACCTTGAATCGAACTAATTATAAAATTTCTGTAACCATAATCATTTACAGTTTTCTAACCTTAAAACTAATCAACGCGCAAAACTAAAAAATACAGACCACATACAATGACACATAAAATTGGATAACTGGTGACGTATATAGCAGATGAAGATTTTTCTTTTTTTGGTTTTGAATATAAACGCGTAACAGAAGCCCAGTATTTTTGTCTCCGTTCTTCAAAATTAGTGCTATTCAAATCCACAGTTAGGTTTCTGTATTCCTCAATATTTTCAATACTTTCATAAATTTGACATTTGCCACTTCCAAATCTAAAGCATGTCACTGGTCTTGTTATGTATCCACGACAACTAGCTAGGCAACAAGGCAGCTTTGAATTTAAACACTGAAAAATAACGATATCGTTACTTAAATCAGTTAAGGATAAATTGCACACCTCAAAAGATTAAATTAACTTACAGTTTGTCCCAAAGGCACGCAGGTTTTTCTAATTCTCTGGGGTTTGATTAGGAACCTTGACTCTATGGGCTCACTAAGTAATGCCACAAATATTATAACACTAATCCTCATGTTGATTCACAATATTTTATCCAAAACCGATGAATTAGTTTGGTGGAAGGCTTCCTTCTGCTGCAAAGCTCTCATAAATATGACTCCTGATGAGGGCTTATTATAAACCTTGAGGTGGGCTGCTAAATACATAAATTTTCGTTCATTTCAATGAGCAGATACGTGGGTGATATTTTGGTAAGGGTTTAAGTAATGAAAGATATTTGAATCTAATCAACTAATCATTATTTGCGATCCCTGATCTATCGAATTGATATGCAATTACATGACAATCGGTTGATACATAGCAGCGCTCTCTGATGGCAAAATCATCAATGATTATAAGATATTTACATTCTCTTTGAAAAAATATGAATACATACCAATTTTTATAACGATCAGTCAAATAGTTTATGAGTCTAACGATGTCATATATACAAACCCTGATAGCGATCTGGACGCATAAATTTTTTTAGTTAGGATAACATAAGACGGGATAACATAAAAATATGTTGAAATAACAGTTAGATTTTTTTACAATAACAAATCGAATAGTTAAATTAACAAAATTCAATAAGTTGCAATAACTATTTTCTTAAAACAATTTTAAGATTCTGTTATAATAACCAAAAACTTTTGTTGAATAAACATATAAATAACTTTTAATAACTTATATATTGTTATATCATAACATATCATATGTTATCCCTATTTTAACAAAACGATATGTTGTCTCAACTCATTTTTTGTTGCTCTAACAAAATAAATTTTATGCGTGTGGTACTTTAACTTTCAGACCTAGTTCCTGAAATTAAAGGTAACTTGACGATAAGTACTTTAACATCAAGACATTTATGTCCAAGTTATGGGAAAGTCATAGTCAACTTTACTATAAAGAATTTTAGTGAAACATTTACCATTAAGTTGACCGAAATTTTACTATTCAAGTTAACTAAAAACTTATAGCTAACTTTACTTTAAATTCCGATACTAGATTATCATTAACTTGACGTTAACTTATCGGCAATCATTTAACTGCAAAAACTTTAATAAAAAGCCTGGCTATCAGGGAGCATAATACAATAAATTTTACTTATTTATAAAATAATCCTAATATTATTGAAGTGCTTTTAACCCTTAAATGCTTTAAACCCTCAACAATCGCTACCTTCTTCAAATTAAACCAAACTAGTTTTCTATTTGACGTCATTATATCGAATTCTAATAAGGAAACTACGCCTACTCTAATTCATACAAAACCATTTTCAGGTAATTCCATTTCCGGAGAGATAATAATTATTAATTATGGAAAAGACTGTCAAGTATACGAAATTATTAATAATCAAACCATTGATCATTTTGTATAATTAAGGTACTACACTAAACTTTTTTCAAACCCTTTGATAACAAAGACTTCAATTTATATATTTGTTTGATGTTATTTTGTCACACTAGACTGTTAGTAAATTTAATTATACACTAGATTTCGATAGTTCTATGAGTAATTTTTGTATTTTTCAGGCCATATTCGAACCCTGAAGATGACAACTCTGTGAGAGATTATTCTGGCATAAATGAAAACGAGATAAATTGGAATTACAAAGAAGATGGGCCTTCAGCGTCATTCAGACCTTACATTCCAGATAATTCGATTCGTAGTAATCTTCCATGGGACCAATATCAGCACGACAGATATTTCATTCCAATACAAGACACTAGGTATTATCTTTGATCTAACTTATGATTGTTAATAACGAGTTAGTTTTTGTACTTAATATCAAAATTTTTAAAATTTCAGAATATGGCCTGGACCCGATTCAATGAGAACGAACAACCCGCCCATAATTTGTCACTGTGACACAAACTTAAAAGTACACAGTAGTTTATAAATTTCGACATGAAAAACTTTCCTTGTATAGCTTTACGAACAATCATTTTAGAAAATTCCTGCCTTTGAGACATACTCCCCAACAATCCAGTGTAGTGTAGTATAGATATAGTCAGTAAGAACATTTTAAAAAACATTAATAAACGGACTGTCATCGAAGTAACTTGTGTCGTTTTACTTATAATCATTCTCAACACCGCATGGCAACCGCGCCAGGGCGTCCGCTCAGTCGCGACGCATAGTCAGCAAATTCATAGCGTGGGACTGGGAACGGACAAAAGATGACGCAATCGGCTAACGTGAGTGCACTGTGTCGCAGGTGTAGCAAAGAAGCGATAAATTATAACCAAAAAAATGGGCAAGGAGTGTTCTAAGTGTGTCTGCGAGAACAAGGAAACCGTGATATCACAACACGGCAGGGACAACGCTGCTGGAGCGGATTCATCAAGCCACACGCACATTTGGACCAACAACATATTGCTGTCCACAATTGTGGCAGTTTGCGGCTGTGTGATTGTATATCAAATATACATGCAATACCGGAGGTGCCACCAGGTTTGGGTCGTTTCATTCGAGTTTCGGCATTTCAAAATAAAATAAATAAATAAAAAGTGAAGTGTTAAAAACAAATGATGTGGTGCAAAATAAAATAAATAATAAAACAAAAAGGTGCTAAAAAAAACGTGTTTCTCAAAATATCAATTTAAAAAAATAATAAAAAAAATTCTGGACCTTTCAAAAAAATATCCCCCGTGTAATGTGATCGCGACGGAAGAGGCTAAATGATTCCTACGTCATCAATATCATCGTGACTGCGTCGTACCTTGTCGGAATGCGAGGTGAAGTAAATATAAGAAAAAAAACCCTAGGAACTGTAAGTGTTTAGAATAGTGTTGTGTGCGAGTTAAACAATATACTTTTAATATAGCTAAATAAGGAATTAGTGATTAATGGAAATCAACTTAAATGAAATATATGAAGAGTTAGAAAGTTTAAGGGTAAGTCCTAGAAAACTAGGTTCAAAGAGAAGACATACAGACATAGGTTTAAACAAAATAAAGAAAGCTAAGAAAGTGTACGATTGCTATAAAGAGTATATAGCAGTAGTAGACCTAAGTAAATTAAAAGGGGAAAATACCGAATTCTCTATTGAAGATTTATGTGATAGGATTAATCAAACTTATAGTAAAATATTAAGTTACAGTGAGTCTAAATCATCTGAGACATCAGAAACAGAGTCAGAAACATCTGAAACAGACAAAATGGCGAGCTTTGAGTTAAAAACGGCAAGTATGTTGATTCCGGTGATGGACGGCAAAGAAGAAACCACCGAAAAAATGATTCAAGGTATAGAAATGTATGACTCTTGCTTAGCTAACCCTGCGGATAAGAAATTGCTGATTTCTTTTGTTCTTAAAACACGATTAACAAAAATAGCAAAATTAAAATTAAAAGCGGAATACACTTCAGTGACCACTTTAATAACTGACATAAGAAGTTTTCTTCTTACTAGGAAATCAGCAAATTCTTTAATGATTCAAATGAATAATTTATCCCAGAATGATATGAGTATTACAGAGTTTGGAAATAAATTAGAGGAACTATTCGTTGAGTTGACAATTTCCCAATCAGAAAACAATGAAAATGCGAACACGATCTTGAGACCCATAAATGAAAAACTTGCCATAAAACGTTTTTCAGATGGACTTCAAAACCGAAGGCTGGGAACAATCATCGCAGCGCGTGATTACAGTGAGCTAAAGGATGCCATCAGAGCAGCTGAAGATGAAGAGTCATCACAGCACCCAACCCAGGTTTTGATGAATATGAGAGGTAAGCAAAGGTCTAGAGGTCAGTGGCGCAATGCATCACGTCGAGGAAACTATTCAGGCGAAGGTAATTATAACAACCGAGGTAATTATTTCGGCCACGGTCGAGGAAACCGCCGCGGACGAAGTAATTATCCCAGTAACACCTATAGTAGGGGTACCACCTCATACGGAAATAGGGCTAATAGTTTTGGTAACAGAGGTCGAGGCAGTCGTGGTTTTCGAGGAGGACGTGGAAGGTCACAACATAGATTGAACTACAACGAACAACAACATGAAAACGGTGAGTCTAACAACCAAAATCAATCTGGTAATCAAGATCAGTTTTTTCGAGCATAAAATATTAACTTGTCAAGGACTAGATTGCATAAAATTCACAGTAGGAGACGAAGAATGTACATTTTTATTAGATACAGGCGCGACTTTATCAGTCATACAAAGAAACAAAGTGCCACAGTATATCACATTACAATACAATGAAACTGTTATCAAAGGTATAGGTGGTAATATTTATTCAAATGAAATAGCAGACATAAATTTGCAAACGCTCGACTTGTCACAAACAGAAGCATCATATTACGGTATTTCTAGTAAGTTCCATTGGAAGTTTCATGTATTGGATAACATGCCGTATGAAACGGACGGAATCATAGGGTTAGATTTCCTACGAGCATACCATGCTAACATAGATATGATAAATAATGAGCTAACTTTGCAACATGTTAACGGAGAGAGCAAAATAAAGATTTATAGGAGAAACCATTCCAATAAAAAAATGCATATTCCTTTCAGAAGTGAATCAATTCATTTTATTGATGTGAAATTAACCTCACCAGCTGAATACTTAGTAGTTCCAAAACAAATCTCAGAAAATTTATTTTTGGCAGGAAGTATAGTACAACCGAAAGACGGGAAGATACCAATCAAAATTTTAAATATAGGAAATGAACATATAGAGTTACCGTATATAGATTTAGAAATAGAAAGATTAGACAGTTATATTTTTTGCCAGTATAACCAAACAAAGACTGATGCAAATAGGGTTAAAACTCTTTTAAAAAGTCTAAAACTAGATTATTTAGAACCAGACGAACAAAAAACTATAGAACATATATGTGCAAAATACGCAAACGTGTTCCACCTTGAAGGAGACAAACTTAGCACTACCAACATTATGAGTCAGTCCATTAGTATAAAACCGAATACCAGTCCTATTTATTCGAAACCTTATAGATTGCCACAAGCGCTTAAGCCTGAAATTAACAAACAAATTAAACAAATGAATAATTTTGACATAATTGAACCCACAAATAGTGAATGGAATAGTCCTATTCTTCTTGTACCAAAAAAGTCAGAAAATGAGAACAAAAAATGGAGATTAGTTATCGATTATAGAAAAGTAAACGAAAAAATACAGGAAGACAAGTTTCCGCTTCCTAATATAACAGAGATTTTAGATTCTTTGTCAGGATGTACTTATTTTAGTCATTTAGATTTGAGCCAAAGTTATTATCAGGTTGACCTTGAGTCAAGCAGTAGAGGTGTGACATCTTTTACAACCAGTACTGGTCAGTACCAGATGAAAAGACTCCCGATGGGACTTAAAATCAGTCCAGGGGCATTCTCTCGTATCATGTCAATAGCCATGTCAGGATTGAATTTCGAACAATGCATAGTGTATATGGATGATATAATAGTTTTTGGCCGTAATTTAGAAGCTCATAACAAAAATCTAATAACTGTATTTGAAAGATTAAGAAAAGTCACTTTAAAGGTTAATCCAAAAAAATGTGAATTTTGTAAGAAAGAGTTACTGTATCTTGGTCACGTTGTTACAGCTGAAGGGGTTTTGCCAGATCCAGACAAGGTCAGAGCTATACAAAATTACCCCATGCCGCAAAACGCGGATGAGGTTCGTCGTTTTGTTGCCATGTGTAACTATTATCGTAAATTTATACTGCGCTTTGCGGATATTACTTTGCCTTTGAATAAACTGTGTAGGAAAAATGTAGAATTTAAATGGAGCTCAGATTGTAATGATGCATTTGAAATTTTAAAAAGATCGTTAACTACTCCTCCGATTTTACAATATCCAGACTTTTCAGTAGAAAATGAATTTATATTACAAACAGATGCTTCTGGAGTGGCGGTTGGATCAGTTTTATGCAACAAAGACATGAAACCGATAGCATATGCAAGTAGACCACTAAATAAAGCAGAGTTAAATTATCCCACAATTCAAAAAGAATTATTGGCAGTGGTATGGAGTGTAAAGTATTTTCGTCCATATTTATTTAAAAGAACATTTACAATAATGACAGACCACAAACCATTAATATATTTGTTCAGTATAAAAGATCCATCAAGCAGATTATTAAAATTCAGACTAAAATTAGAGGAGTATGATTTTAAATTTTTTTATATCAAAGGTAAAGAAAATGTCGTAGCAGACGCTTTAAGTAGGGTGACATTAACTTCTGGTGAACTCAAACAAATCGGTGAAAAAATATTGGTAACAACTAGAGCCCAAAGTAAGAAACAAGAGGAAGAAGCCAAGTTAAAACGAGATAGGGACAGTCAGTCGGAAATTCGTAGTAGAGCCACAGGTTTGAGGTCTGATCAACCAAAAATCGTGGATATATTGCGAAAGCCGAGTGATTCTGTTCAAATGCAGTTGAAAAATGGGAAAAGTATAGATAAAATGAGAAAAAATAACATGATAACAAAGGAAAAAGAATGTTTTGTATATGTAGAGAGTCAGCTAACAATTTACGTAAACCTCAATTATAAGTCGCATTTCACGCGAGCCGTATTTGCGAATATTTTGAGTAAGTTTTGTGAAGAAGTAAATATAAAAGAAATATGTGTAATTAAAGAAAAAGATAACGCGTTATTTATAAAAGAGTTATGTGATGAGATAAAACGTAGAGACAAATGGACCGGTCCACGTATACATATACTTAGAGGAGTTAAAAGAATTATCGATAAAGATGAAAAAACAGTTATACTAAATGATTATCATTTACTTCCATCAAGCGGACACGCAGGGGTTCGACGAATGGTGAATAACATTAGAAGTAAGTACTACTGGCCAGGTTTAGAATTAGACGTTAAGAATTATGTAAGTAGGTGTAGTAAGTGTCAAATTATGTAACACTCACTTAGCTATAAGGAGCCCATGGAGATAACGACTACAGCCAGCACAGCTTTCGAAAAGATCTTTTTAGATCTCGTCGGTTCACTCGACAGGGATGATGAAGGTAACCAGTACATACTTACTATACAGTGCGAGCTCACTAAGTTTGTACATATCCACTCCCAACTAAAGAAACTGTCACTGTAGCAAGGGCGTTAGTAAGTAATTTTATTCTTAGATATGGAGTACCGAAAATCATTGGGTGTGACAGAGGCTCAGAGTTCACATCTTTAATCATGGCGGAAATGTGTAAGTTGCTAGAGATAGAAAAAATTCATTCCACAGCATACCACCATCAGAGCGTAGGTGCACTGGAAAATACGCACAAACATCTACGTAATTTTTTGCGTATTCAATGTGACAAACATGCCTATACATGGAGCCATTGGCTACCATTTTGGTGTTTTTCGTTTAACACAACCGTGCATACATCCACAAAGTACACGCCGTTTGAACTTGTTTTTGGAAAACCGTGCTCTATACCTAGTAATTTAGCAGATGATTTAGAGCCACTGTATAACCCAGATGACTACCCTTTAGAACTTAAATATAAGTTACAAGTTGCACACAAAAACGCACGTAAGAACTTAATAGATACTAAGCTAGATAGGAAAGTCATTTATGATCAAAATAAAAGACCAATTAGTTATAAGGAAAATGAGTTAATTTTAGTAAAAAATGAGAGTGGAAACAAAATGGAAAAATTGTATGATGGACCGTATATTGTAATACAAGATGTTGGACCTAATGTTAAGATATTAAAAAATAATAAGTTAGAAATTATTCATAAGAATCGCACTAAACCTTTTAAACAGTAACAGATAAAAAAAAGAGAATAAATAAACATCGTTTGTTTTGATTACACTGTCAAAGCAGCGTATGAATTAAAAAAAAAAATGTTTATCTTTTTATTTTTATTTTAAGGGGATAGATGTAGTGTAGTATAGATATAGTCAGTAAGAACATTTTAAAAAACAGTAATAAACGGACTGTCATCGAAGTAACTTGTGTCGTTTTACTTATAATCATTCTCAACACCGCACCAGTGCAATTTATATTCAAAGTTCTTTCTTCCTGAGTAGAATCTTCTCTAGCATGTAATAAGAGATAAGGCGACATGCCTGTGGAGCTGTGCTTGCTCGTGTTATACGCGTGGACCACCAATGGAACAACCGCACACCAGTCACGTTGATTTGGCAAACAATATTTTGCTAACATGTCAGTGATGGTCCTGTTGAAGCGTTCCACTAGCCCATTGGTCTGTGGGTGAAAAGAAGTAGTATGGGTCAATTTTGCACCAAAAGTTTCCATCGTCTCCTTCACAGCATGAGCGGTAAAGACAGTTCCTCTGTCAGTTAATACATTCTGAACTGCTCCTAATCTGCAAAAAATTTCCTCAATAAGAAAATTGCATATCACATCAGCATTCACTCTTGGTACCGCTTTACAGATAGCATATTTAGATAGATAGCATATTTAGATAGGAACTGCATGTAGGAACTACTGCAACAATAAGATATTCATTACCTCATAAGATCTTTTGTTAAGCTGTTGTGTTGTTGTTTGATAACATTATTAGTTTTTATTTATAATTAGTGCATATTTCCAGTCAGAAAACATTAAATATTACTGCTAATGTGTTTTGCTAAGTGCGCAAGTAAAATAATCAGCAAAATAGTATAACATGAATATAAATCAGCTGATGTGAAGATTGCGACTTCAACTGTCATCGTCGGAATTCAAAACGGGGGAAGTATTTGCTATTTATTTCTCGTAAAATTCCTCGAAATCAGTGTGATTTAGTGCTCAGTGTTATCACTACTTTCTGCAATAGTCTAAAACTACTATTCTCAACTGATTCTTGATTGTTAAGAGTCACTGCGTACCATTCTAGTTCGCAACTAACTGTTTCAAATTTGTATACCATACCACCACATATATTTATTAGGCAGGTTATTGGACGGCATGTAGGCATACTTACTACATTGGGTTCTTGAATATTACAGCCAATATTATATAAATATTGTATTAATCACTTCCATAGGTTTTTGCATATGTACCCACTGAAGTGTTTTTCTGTTTTTTTTCCAGAAAATATGATAAGTACCTAGGACTCCAGCTGTGCAATCTACCCAGAACTTATACATACCTACCTACAACTGCAATAAATTGGATTGAATACTACTTTTACTAAATTTGAACTACACAATTTACGGGGAAGTATTTAGTTTTCAAAATTTTATACCTACTTATATCTTGTCTAACCTATCTTCTCCTGTAATACCACCTTTGCCTTCCATCACTCCGTCCGTCTCCATTCTTAATTTTTTCTTCCTTCTAATAATTGTCTATTTAGTGTACCTATTAGTCTAACTATCTAACTACCTACTATCACCTTCCTTATTTTATTTTGTGTTATAATCCCTTATCTGATAAGAAAGTAGATACTTCACAATTACGCTGGTGTCCTAGCTAGTAATTTTGCTTGACTTAAATGTAAAGTGGAATTGCACTATCAACCAACACACCTCACACTACATAAACATCACTACTTGTATTACACATAACTTTGTTTGTTTATTGAAAGCTCTATTACGTAACATAAATGTTAAGCAAATCTGAGCATTGAAATAAACAACATTCATAACACAAAAAAGGCACACTATTTTTATTTTATTAAGTTCTTTGCTATTTATTTAGAAACCATTTTATAGTTTGTGTATATAATATTAAGTAGTAGATATATACTGCACACTTATTAATAGTTTGTTTTAAATAAACATTTTAAATTTCAGTGCCTCCATAATGTCAAACATCATGACCAGACGTGGGGCAGCTGATACTAGGTAACCTCTCCATGTCGAAATTTTGATTCTTCTCCCAATTTTTCTGTCTCTAGTTAAAAAAAAGTTTTTTATAACCAGAAATAGAAACATTCAGCGGACAAAACGATGTGTGAAAGTTGTTGGAATCAGTGTCTTTTAATGCGCTTTAAAATAGGCCTTTTGCGACTGAGTATAATCTACTCTAAAACGGGCATATATTTGCCTGGTTCAATGACTTATCAAGCATTTGATAATGGGCCAAAATAAACAAATTTTTAACCCAATCAAACTCTTCAGTGCAAAACAAACCTTATTGCAAGTCTGTTCAGTACATATTTAAATGAAAATGTTGGGCTCTGCGTCACACAAAAATTAATTGAGATGTCCTGAAGCTGATTTTGTATTTTTATACATAAACGGCGTACTTAATGAAAAAAATGAAAACATTCATTCCACCACGAAAGCTCGAGAAGTGAGAGTGTTTTTAAACAGTGAGTACCAAGTACTAAGCTTTGTTAATAACTTTTTAAATTATAGTGAACAATTTTTTACCTTTTAGTGATGTGTTCTTATTTATTAAACAAGAGTAAAATCTAAAGAACTCAAACATGGCATCTTGTAATAATGAGCGACCAAACTGGATTAAACCGAATGATCAATTTTTCTCTATGTTTTCCGAAAAATGCATGGATAGAATGATCTGGCTGATAAGGACCCTGCCAGCTACGCCACTTAGACGGAACACCCATGTCTATTCTAGAAGTATGTCTTCTTAGAAATCACATATCTATCTCTATTTAGCCTTTGTATTCCTTTTCCAATACTATTTCTTCTTTGCAGTTTTTCCTGTCTTTGGATGAGGAAGACTTCTGCGTGATGATAAAACATTGTCCCGCGTGTACAAGCAGGGTTCTTTTTGAAGCACGTGATCGGCATTTGGAGAGAAAAGCTCGCCAGTCAGCCAACATAATTGCCCAAAAGAATGATAATGACTTGGAAATAAACATGTTGTTTGTGTAGTCTTGTTGGACGAATCAGTCAAGACAGTGGCAGCAGAAAATTAAGATATGGAAGGTTATAGATTCTTCTCTCGTGAAGGTAACTAATTCTTAAAAAGTCAGATCTTTTAGGCAATGAAATAATAGATGTATTACATCGTATGTATTTAATTAAATTGACTAAAGTTAAGAGAGATTTATTCTTTTCAAGTATTTATTTATTTATTTATTACATTTTTAGGCCCAGAAGCCGAAGCTCCCTAAGGGCCTTACAATTAAATAACATATTTCATTGTTATTATTATCCACAAGGGGATTGAAATTATAACATAAAGTAATCATTATTTGCACTATCAAAGGCATTCTACTAAATGAAAAAAAGTATGCGCATTAAAAGTATTCAACTTTTTATTTAAGTAAAATCTAATTATTATTTTAACATACATCATGAAACTTTTACTGATTCATATACCAATCAATAACAATTTTATACATTAACAAATATAAAAAAAACAACAATATACATCACGAAGTACTAACTTAATAAAATCTTATGTAGGTTTTTTTACAAAATCTTTGCTACAAATTATAAAATACATCGTAAATTATATTAATACCTAAAAATAAAACTATATTAAATGCAGATAAGCCAAAAAAGACAAGGAGTTACAAAAATAAACAATATTGTATGTACAAAAAGTATATGTAAGAGAAAGAAGGTACAAATATAATCAAGTGGATAAATGAGTTTTAAAAATGAAAAAGAAATTAAAGTATTAGAGCTAGCTGATATGCATCACAAGCAAATTGAGATCTTAAATTAACTTACTTATTCTAAATACAAACTGTTATAGCCTCTAATTTTTGGATAGTTGAGATCATTCATTAGTTCCACTATTCACTTTCATCACAACTTGAGTCACTGTCTTTTTCACTCGGAATTTCACACTTGGCTCCACTTATTTTTAAAATTTCCATCATTTGTTGGTAATTTTTTTCATAAACCAAATGATACGCAGTCTGGCCTGCAAAGTTTACGGCTTCTAAATTGATGTTTGGCCTGCCACACAACCATTTGGCGATTTTGTAATTTTTTTTCTGGACACAGCAGTGCAGTGGAGTTAAACCGGAGAACCCGATATTTATTAAGTTTCTTGTCAGGAACCAATTGTTACTTAGCCACGGGGCCATTCAATTGCGATAAATGGTCGGGTAAAACCGAAGCCGTGTTTCCCAATTTATTTCTGTCGCTCTTATCGGGAATTTCTGAAGTACACAGGAACATGTAACACTTTAATATTTAGTCTTCTCGCTCATGTCATATTTTTAAATCACTTAATAGTCCAGCGTAGTTAATAAATATCTCTTGTATTAATTAACTAATTATGGTATCTCTTCCTAAAATCCTTCTATCGATAACACATGCTCAATTACTTTATAAATGAACATATACTGCTTTAATGCGATAACACTCGAGTGTCTCATCCTCCGCATTTTTAGAACAGTATTCTGAACAGATATTGTTCCTTCTTTTGTTAACTGTTCTAGCGCGTTATCGATAGCGCAGAATGTTCCCGTTCTACCAACCCCCGCTGAACAATGAACAACAACTGGCCCTGGCTTTTGGCTATTGTCACACGCGGCTCTCATCTCCACCAATTCTTCCCATTCATCAATGACTTGTGTCCGAAGACTTATAAAATCTTTTAGGCCAGCAGGAGTACCAAAGTCAGGCCAGTTGGTTTACCAAAAGTGGGTTATCAGCCGTGATTCTCCGCAGGTGCCATCTGTCAGTTCAAGTTGAGTCATTTGAAAGCCAGACTTTTCTTCGATATTTATAGTCTTTATGACATACCGTCCAAAAAAATTTTGAATCCTTCTTCAGCGACCCAATATTGATAACAAACGGCATCATTATCATCTGTATTGGTTAGTGACACGATTATACGTGAATTCTGCTCCCAAATGAGCTTCCACATGTCATCAGCGGTGTTTTCTAACGGGCCTTGACAGCAAATACATTTTTTTTCTTCTTCAAACCCGTCAACGTAATTACCATGAATGTACGTTGACTTGCTGTCCTTTTGTGTGACTACGATACTCCGTGAGTCCCTCGTTGATTTATAAATTCGATTTTCATGTGAGGGCAAAATTACCCGAGAGTGGTCCCAGCATGGGATCCCGGGATAACGGTTCTTCTGTTGGTTTTCTTTTCTTAAAAACTTATCAATGGTACCTTGAATGTTGACAGCGTTTAGCATCTCAAACTCCTGACTGATGAGGTACCTGAAGTTGGGTTGACTTAATTTTTTCTTAAATTCGCTGATGGTAAGTGATTTGAAGTAGTAACCGGCCATTGTTTCACCAATTGTTATTCACGGATTTATTCACGAAAAATAAAGATCACAAACTAGTGCATATGACAACTGTTAGATTGAAAGTGAGACCATCTTTGTTCCTATCGTTTTTATACCCCGACTAATCAGTACCGTTTTTTGGATTTTTTCCAAGAACTGTTCAATAAAATGAATTTAAGTATCAGTTGACACGCGAATACGCAGAGAACTACGATTAACTACACTGATAACGAAGCGATATCATAAAATAAATACACCCATAAAATATTAAACAACCCAAGCCATGTAAATAGGAAGAGATACCTGTATCGATAATTTCGGAAATCCTTGAAAATCGTTTTGACGAACAAAAATAAAAGCGGAGTGGATATTAATAATGCATTTTCGCAGTAAAAATTCAAGAATAGTCTTCAAACGTTTGGCACGCGTTTTGTCATTTTTCAGTTTGTGTTAAATTTGACTTTAAAAATTTCAGGAACGCGTATAATGAGCATTGCCTATATAAAGTATTTGCCGCTCTAAAAAGCATTCAGCATAGTAACCATCACAACGACCTTTATAAAGATGAAATTTCTTATCGCTCTCCAATTACCCGAACAATTATTTTTTGTTTGAGATATATTCCGTGAAATAGCTTACCTCTCTTTACCTAGTGACCCTAGATAGCTTAATTGTCACGCCTTCTTATTGTGTTATCTTAATTAGGCGTGGTATACCAAAAAAAAGAAAAATGAAAAACTTACAGTTTAAAATGTAACTTAGCGTTCCGTAAACCAAACTGTAAAAATTAATATTTAAAAAGTAAATTGGAAAGATGTTATTTCAAACTGTAATTTTTACAGTTTGGTTTACGGAGGGCAGCTTTTACTATATAAAATGCAATCATTGCATTTTTCTTTTTTCCGTGTATTAAAATTATATTATAAACAAATTATAGCCAATGAATAACAAGGGTTCCGCTTCATAACGAATTTATTGAAATGAACGTTGTATTGCTAAAGAATCTCATTTGGATGATTTTGAAACTACAATACACGCATCGTTTTTAAAACGTAAATAGTGTCATCGTCATTAAAACTGTGTACCTTTTTTTGTATCTTATATCTTATGTTATGCTTATTCTCACTATGTATATTTTGTGTTTATGGCCCTTAGGGAGCACTGGTCCTAGGGTCCATAAATTTAATGAATAAATAAATAAATAAATCTATGTACGTAATTATGATTAACGCTTGTGGTTTACACGATACCAGCATGAAAATCATAAGTGCAATTACCTTTTATGGTTATTGTAACGCGCTTTATTTTCCTTATAAGCCCAGTTCAAATTAATAAAACTCATCACTGTCTGTTCAGCCAGCCTTCAGTAAATACCTCTGAAATAATACTGAAACCCGTATTAATATATTTTCAAAAAATTGTTGCAACCTCAAGTACGAAGATTTCAAAAAACTTGACGAAACAAGTGACTTTGAAAGGATGATCAAGCAAGAACACGATGAAGTTTTTCAAGAACCAGTAGAAGGGACATTAAAAGCAGCTTTGAGTTCCGAAAACAAGCATTTGAACAGATATAGAAGCTTCACGTGTTTTGATCACTCAAGAGTGATCCTGCCTAAGGAAAAAAAGTATGGTGATTATATTAATGCCAATTATCTTGACGGCTACGACCAAACCAAAGAATTTGTGTGCATGGAGGCTCCCAAGCGTCATACTGTGTATGATTTTTGGCGCGCAGTATGGATGAATCACTTGAGGATTATTGTGATGCTGTGTGAAAAGACAATTTACAATAAAGAACATTATGATGCGTACTGGTGTGACTTGGAGGGATATATAAAGTGCAAAAAATTCAAAATAACTACAAAAAAGATTGAAGTTCAGCCGAATTATGTAAAAACAACGCTTGAAGTGACTGATGGAAACAAGGCGAAACTACAAGTGTTGCATTTTGCATTCACCACGTGGCCTGATTCGGATTTGCCGGCCAGTGTTCAGGATTTTTTGGACTTTATCTTAGTTATAAAACAAAATCAGAAAGAAATCAACACCCAGTTAGCCGAAAAAGGTTACAAGTTACCTAATTGTCCAATTGTGGTCCATTCTAAAGAAGGTACAGGCAGGTCAGGTGCTTTCTGTGCTCTTTATAATGAAATAACACGATTTGATAAGACTGGTACCATTTCTTTTGCGTCTACAGTCTACCAAATTCGAACACAAAGATTTAACGTTTTAAATAATTTTTTGTATTATCTATTTTGTTATAGAGTTTTAGCGTCTTATGTTAATTCAGTTAAACACCCAAGGGATAAATTACAAAAAGTAACTGCTTTTTATTCTTCACTTGTCTTTAAAGGATGGACTGTCCCTAATTTTTTTAGTTTATTCAATAGTCAAACATAGAAATATTATTTATATGATCTTAAACTTAAGTAACTTAACTACTAGGGATCTATGTACATGCTATTAATAAATTGTAATATTATTTAATATAAGGAAAAGTATTTTTAGTAAAATTAAATTTCAAAGTCATACATGTTTGTCATTTGATTAAAGAGGAAAACTGTTGGGATTCACAGATCGAATCCATTTTCCCTGTCATGCTTTTGTTGCGAACCCAAATGATACTTATCGCATAATTTAAATCGGCAGTTATTTATGTTGTAACATCTATTAGATAAGTATCTATGAATCCTTCAAGATATCACTTGATGACATCTTCAGATAATTTTTTTTAATGAGAAACCGGTAACTTTTAATGATATTATTCTAATTGTACTGGTAATACTGTATAGATTTAATAAATTCATTATTATAATTCATAATTGAATAAGTTATATAATTTGAATTTTATTCACCTATCATATCTTATCAATATCGCTATTGTAAACGATCAGGCCGTGATAAAAATTCTGCGTTTTTTTTCGGCTAAGTCCCCAACTTTCAAGTTGGAGAGGTTCCCTGGAAAAACTCCAAAACTCCAAGGCACTGGACAGCCTTAAGGAAGCTGAGGCCCTGAATGACAGGCTACTAAAGGAGAGGGATGACCTTCAATTCCAATTGAGGCAATCGACAACAAAGAACTCCACGCTCTGTGAGAAAGTGATGACCTTGCGATCAAACTGTGATGAACAGCAAGTAGAAATAGACAATCTAAATAGTGTAATAAGATCTCATAGTGGACTATATGATGAATTAGTTGTGGCTAAGGATCGCATCACCTGCTTGAAGCACCAGCTGCGGGAAGCTCATGATGAGCTGACAGCCTTACACACTGAATAGTGTAAGTATTTGGACAGGCACAGTGTCACACTACATTGTGAACTTTCGGCGGCTGAAGATTCTATGAACTTCACAGATTCAGTGGAACCCATCATGTTACCCAGTGGTATTAAAAAGTGTGTAACATTAGAAAGGCATATAGGCTGCAAATTTATTTATAGATGCAAGAAAAATGTTGATAAGTTGGTGAAGCTTGTAAAAACCAACAAATATAGGTTAAAGCGATTGGACTTACTTAGTACCATAGCGGATTTAAAAAATCGTGTAAAATTTCTAGAATATGACCACCAAATGAACATAAATAAAATAAAGACATTTTGCTCTTAAAGTTTTGCCAGGCGTTAATCTTACCTTGTAAAATTGTTTAATGGAAAAAATACTCAAATTCGATAAATTCACTGCTTTCTGATTTTTTATTTTGTACACATACTATCATCTAGCTAAAGGCTAAATTTGAACTTTCTAGGTCATCTGGAAGTGGGTTAGGTTTTTGATCTATCTATTAATGAGTTAGTCAATGAAATGACGATTTTTGGATGTTAATAACTACTTAACTGTTTAATCCGTATTTTTAAATTTTGGGTTTCTTGTTTATCTTGAGGGTCTCTTTATGTGTAGAAAATTTGGTTTGTTTAAGTTAAATAGTTTTTGAGTTATAAAGGGGTCAAAAGTGGCTACAAATGGTTCGTGTAATATTACACTCGGCTACAGCTAAAACTACAGCGACTGGCGTGCGTAGCCACTACAGGTTGCATGAGAACAACTCCAACGGTGACGCTAGAAGTACTGCTTGATCTACAACCTCTTCACCTAGTTGTACAACAAGAAGCGGCAGCTGCCGCAATAAGACTCAAGGCGGCCAACGAATGGAGGAAATTCCCTAGAGTTCCTCACACACGCATCCTAGAGGAAGCTCTCAGAGACTTCCCTATTATGGATGCCCCTTGTGACAGGATACCGAAAACGTATGTCTTTGAACGACATTACAGCATAGAACTTCTAGCAGAAGAAAAAGACTATTCGGACATAAACGAGGTCAGAATATACACAGATGGCTCAAAGACGGAAACCGGTACAGGAGCAAGAGCCTTCTCACAAGAACTACACATTAACATTGCAACCACCCTGGGCGCACACAATACAATATTCCAAGCGGAATGTGTGGGCATAACCAGAGCTGCTGATGCGATAAAGTTAAGGAAAATACATGGCCAAAAAATACGTGTCATATCCGACAGTGCCTTAGTACTTCAGGCACTAAAGAGCAACAGCATCAGCTCGGGTCTAATCCTAGAATGCCACAATCTGCTGGAGGACATCGCAGCGGAAAACAAAATTACCCTGCAATGGATAAAGGGTCACAGTGGTTCCCTAGGTAATGATGCTGCTGACGAACTTGCAAGGAGAGGCTCCAGCACCTTACTAGTTGGACCAGAACCAATCATGCCTCTACCTTACAAACAATTTACATCCTGGCTGAGAGATAGAACCAGGAGACGACATAATGAGGAATGGACAGTGGTAAAAGGATGCTGGCAATCCAAGGAAGCCGTGCCAACACTAAACAAACGCCTAACACGAAGTTTGTTGCACCTGCCCAGGAAACACCTAAGAAGAGTGGTAGGGATAATGACAAGCCACTGTCCGCTAAACAGGCACATGTTTAACATGGGCATCACAGACAGTCCCCTATGCCGCGGTTGCATGGAGACAGAAGAGACTCCAGCGCATGTTGTGATGGAATGCCACAGCGTGGAGGCACAGCGGGCACAGATCCTGCATAACCCGGGATCCCTATCAGAGGCATGCAGGAACGTGAGAAGTCTTGCGTGCTTCTGGGAGGACATTGGCTGGCTGGAATAGCTAGTCTAAACAATATCACGCACAATGGCCCAATTGAGAGGCTAAGTGCGGAAAACGCCCGACAAACATAACATAACATAACATAACATTACACTCGGCGCTGGCTAGCCAGTTCCTTTGCTTGAACTTGGCTTGACACGCTGCCGCGTGTCTAGATTAACTCATCATTGATTATAAAAGAACTTTCAGTGGTACTTTGAAAAATATCGACTCCAAGATTGTTGTTCATTGCTTCTGAAAAATAAACATAGTTGTTATTATGTAACATTTCGCTATAAATCGCGTCCGATGACGAACTAGTTTGATCTTGTTTGGTTATGAAAGGAATAGAAGTTCCCTGTAGGCTTCAACATTGATTATTAAAATCAACAGAGACTTTGAATTCATTAAAAAAATTTTGTCCGAGAATGAATGGACAGGATGGAATTAATACTGCCATTCCACGGAAGGTAACTTATAATCCTCCAAGAAGTAATATTGGTGTTTCTATGTAACCTGCAACCTGAATCAATTGATTATTAATTGCTCTAAGAGACATTGGTGGTGCAGATTTAAGCGGGATATTTGAAACATGGCACATAAATGCCGAAATACACGAGACAGCGGCACCAGTGTCTATGAGAGCCACCACCTTACGCTTGCTAGGTTCATTTAATTGTAGAATGACCAAAGGTTTGCTCTTGTAGCTACATAGCTTCTTCTTAATGTCCTCTTCATCTGTTGGACTGTTTGCAGTAATGTGGTTCTGGCTACCAGCCAATTCTTCTACTTGGGGAACTGAGGATGGTGTAGACGGCTCTTCTACCGTTCCCCTTAGCGGAGCCGCCTGGCGTTTATCGAGTTGTTTTGTGATTAATTCCGCGCTTGTCTTGGGCGGAAGTTGTATCTTCCTCGTGGGGCTGGTGAATTATTGCCACCAGGTCGCTGGCGCCAGTTAGGCGTGCTATCGTCACCCACAACACGCTCTGCGCCTGGTGAAGGTCCTCCAGGGGTTACAGTGGCAATGAACTGTTGCGTTGCCATTATTCAAACTTATATTCAGCTGCTTTTCTGGGGTTTTAACGTATAGCTCCGTCATCTGCTTAATCAGTTCCTTTAATTTATTTTTATCACTATGTAGTGATGTGGCAAGCTTGGATTTAAAGAATGGACGTGTGGTCTTAATAAATTGTCAGATAAAAATATCATCCGGAATTTTTGTTTTTGTTGCCAATTCTTTGCAAGGCATAGAAGTATTCGAGTATATTTTTGTCATTAAGTTGTTGTCGGTTGTAAAATTTTTCTTGGAAATGAACTGATGATTGAAATTTCTCCAATAGTAAATTTTTCAGGTCGGCAAAGACCTGCAAGACGCATTGTGATATAATTGTTTTATAAAAGGATAAGACCGGACCTGCTAGTACAGACTGACTGTATAATTTGTGTTCATCTTCGAGTTTCTTTAAAATGCATTGAGCCTCAAATTGGGTTAGAAACTCTTCAATCGAATCGTTTGTGCCAGTGAACTTATTCGACACATCCATATTGGAGTAGGTTAATTTTTAATTAATAAAATATAAAAAAATTAGGATTACTTACCTTCCATTCCTGGGGTCGATCTTAGCGCCTGTACACCACTTGTGATGGCTCTTCTGGGGGCGAATAATTAAAAGACTTATTTCTTCTTCAGGTACACGGTTATAATCAAAATCTGCACTTCTGTTACAATTTTATTTCAGTTTCCGACACGTCCACGGTTAACAGAGTTTAGCAATGCTTATTAAAGTGCTAATTGCACGCCTACGAACACATACAAGAACTTCTTTCGCGAGCTCACTACAATGAATTCACAATAATCAATGAATGGCGCAAGACCAGATCTTCAATCATTTCGAATCTTGACATCAAATACCATTTCAAACCTTTTAAATTGATATTCGAATTATCTTCTTCGAAATGACCGAATGAGAAAGAAGTTGCGTTATGCCCGATCCTCCATGAAGGTGAAGCGGGTGTGTTGGAGAGGATGAGCAATGATAGTCCGACTCCAATTAGCAAATATTAATTATATTGTCTTAACACACACTACATATAAAGTCAGAAGGAGAAATGGAAGGAACAGTTCAGGAACGGCACAGTACACGATAGATAAGCAACACAACACAAGAAGAAAGTTCGGAAGTGAAAGAATAAAGAAAATTTACATAAAAAAGCATACGAAATTAGATCGCGTACGAACAAAAGGCGCAAGCGTTAAGAAAAGAAGCGTGGGGTCGCGTCGAGGGCTAGATCCTGACTGGCGATGCAGTGCGGCCGGCGACCGCACGGAGCGAGTACATAAGAACAATGTACAGTGCGCGTACACCGATCCGCGCAAGTTTGATTTTGCGAACTTGTTAGTTTCGCGCGGGTTTACTCGCCGATTAAAATGTAAATGTTAGTTATAAGTTAGTACATAGTATTTAGTGTATAAGTTAGTATAGTGTTTAGGTATTTAGTGTTTAAGTGTAATGTATTTGGTAATGTGCGTAGGTACGCCACATCACTCCCCCCCTGTGCCTTAGGCACGATAATAATCGGGAAACCTAACCCTACGACCTGACCTTGTGATCAAGGGTGGAACCGTCTGTTCTGGAGATTCATCCAGATTAGTCTCCTGGTTGGTGTGGTCAGACAGTATGTAGGCTGGTTTTAAGCGGTCTACAGATACCGTGACCTCTTTACCTTTCACTAACAACTTAAATGTTTTGTCATGCCTTTGTAACACTTTGCATGGACCTGTGTAAGGAGGTTGTAGTGAACCACGTAATGCGTCTTCACGGAGGAAAACGTGATCAGTGGTTAAAAGATCCTTCAAAATAAAAACTTTCTCTTTACTGTGGCGAGAAGTGGGTACAGGTCTCAATGTTTGGGCGAAAGATCTTAACCTCGCGGAAAATTCGGATATATCCGTGGTTCCAGGTACGGTGGAATCGAAGAATTCGCCCGGCAAACGTAAAGGTTCGTCATAAACTAGCTCTGCTGAGGAAGCTTGTAAGTCCTCTTTGAAAGAGCTGCGTATGCCCATAAGGACCCAAGGCAAGGCTTCAGTCCAGGTGTCGGTCGCGTGGCTCATAACAGCGGCCTTTAACTGCCTGTGGAACCATTCCACGAGGCCGTTGCATTGAGGGTGATAGGCTGTCGTCCTTTTATGTTCGAAACCGGCAATCTTCGACAGATGTTTGAAAAGGGGCGATTCAAATTGTCGGCCGCGGTCTGTGACAATTTCTGTCGGGCAACCAAATCAAGCAATCCAGGTCGACAACAGTGCCTTGGCAACGGTCTCGGCTGTAATATCAGCTATTGGAACGACTTCTGGCCAACGCGTGAAGCGATCCACAGCTGTCAGGCAGTACCGGTAGCCTTGTGACATTGGTAGCGGTCCTATCAAGTCTATATGAACCTGCTTGAAGCGCGCACGTGGTAAGTTGAACGCACCTAATGGCGTGGTCACGTGACGCGTGACTTTGGCACGCTGGCAAGGCAGGCAAGATTGCGTCCATTTCCTGCAGTCCTTACGCACACCAGACCATACAAAACGCTCCGCAACAAGTATGGCGGTCGCATTAGCGCCAGGGTGGCTTAGGGAATGCAGGCTATCAAAAACTTGCCTGCGGAAAAGATTGGGCACAAATGGTCTGGGAGTCGCTGTACTGACGTCGCAGTACAAGGGAACACGACTACCAGGAATATGCAGCTTTTCCAGCCGCAAAGATGATCCCTCAGTAAGGAGCTTTTGTAGCTCTGGATCAGAGGCTTGTCCTTTGGCAATGGACTCGAGGCTCACTGGTGCGCCCAGTTCTTTAATACGCGACAAAGTATCGGCGACGACATTGTCTTTGCCGGAAATGTGACGTATGTCGGTGGTGAACTGGGCGATATAATCCAGGTGTCTATACTGCCTTGGCGTACAGTTGGTTTTCCTTTTATGGAAAGCAAAACTGATCGGTTTATGGTCAGTATAGACTGTAAAGTGACGGGCCTCGAGCATGTACCGAAAGTATTTGATGGTCTCATAGATCGCAAGGAGCTCTCTATCGTAGGGAGAATATTTCTCCTGTGAGGGGCTCAGCTTGCGGGAGAAGAAAGCCAAAGGCTGCCAAGCATCGTCCTTGAGCTGTTGAAGCACTGCACCTAGCGCCTTATCTGACGCGTCAGTGACCAGTGCCAATTTAGCAGAGCAGTCAGCGTGCGCTAGCAGTGCAGCGTTGGAGAGACTCTTCTTGCTGGCTTCGAATGCAGCCTTAGCCTCTGCGGTCCAGTCGACCGGGTGTGAGCCTTTTACAGAGCCAGTTAATAAGGCGTTCAGTGGGGCTTGTACCTACTTGGGCGGCGTTTGGCAGGAACCTGCGGTAAAAATTGAGCATTCCCATATACCTACGTAGCTGACGTACGTCCGTGGGCAGGGGGAATCCTTTAATTGCCTGAACCTTGGTATCCAGTGGACGGGTGCCGTGTTGCGAGATACTGTACCCTAAGAAGGTTATCTCTGAAACACTGAAGACACACTTGGAAGTGTTCAGGACCATACCGTACTGCTTCAGCCGCTCGAAGATCTGACGTAGATGCTGCTCGTGCTGCTCCTCGTCACGTGAGAAGCAGAGAAAATCATCGAGATAACAATACACAAAATCCAGGCCCCTAGTCATCTCATCCACGAAACGCTGAAAAGTCTGACCAGCATTCCTAAAGCCGAAGGTCATAAACGGAAATTCGTATAACCCGAACGGCGTTGTGATTGCGGTCTTAGGAATATCCTCTGGACTGACCGGGATCTGGTTGTACGCCTTGGTCAGGTCCAGAGTACTAAAGATCTTGCAGCCAGACATGCTGTGAGCAAAGTCGTGGATGTGCCTAATGGGGTACCTGTCAGGCACAGTACGGGCATTCAGCATGCGGTAGTCGCCACAGGGACGCCAGCCGTTGTCCTTCTTCGGCACCAAGTGGAGAGGGGAAGACCATGGGCTCTCCGAGGGTCTGGCAGTGCCGTTGGACAGCATGGACTGGAACTCCTGTTCAGCAATTTTTAATTTTTTGGGAGCTAAACGGCGGGGAGAGCAAGCTACTGGGGGGCCAGGTGTCGTGCGTATGTGGTGCAGTGTGTTGTGTGGAACGGTGCGTTGTGTACCTGCTGGTCGAGTAATCTCGGGAAACTGCTCAAGTAGCTTGTGGAAGCGCGTTTCGCCAGTCAAAACCTTCACCGACGCTATATCGCTATCTACAATAGATGCTACAGCAGATACAGTGGTAGTACAATCAACTAAGCGTTTATTGCGTATGTCTACACTTAAATTATAATAACTAAGAAAATCTACGCCTATGATTGGCTTAGTAACACTAGCTACAACAAATTTCCAAGAAAATACTCTACGTAAGCCTAAATCTAGGTTAAGGTGCACAAAACCAAAAGTTTGAATAGGCGTACCATTTGCAGCACATAGTTCGTAGTCCGTTTGCGCACGACGACCACTAATCATCGACCGAGGGAACACACAGAGATCGCTGCCGGTGTCGATCAGGAACTGCGTCTTCGTAGATTGGTCAGTGACGAAGAGGCGACCAGTAGGAAGAGGGCAATCGTCAGTCGCCGAATTCACCGACTGCCCCTGGGGTTTTCCGCCTTGTAGTCGCAAGGACGGACGCAGCGGTTTGCCTTCTCCCCAAATTTGTTATGGTACCAGCAAATAGGGAATTTTCTGTACCTTGATTGCGACCTGGTCATGGAGCCAGACCCACCATGTTGTCCTTGCCGAGCTCGGGATCGAGGACGTCCTCTCCGTTCCGTCGTCAGCGCCTGGACCTGCCGTCGAAGCTCGGCGATCTCACGGGCCACAGCTTCAAAGCTGGAGCCGGAGGCAGCTGGAGAAACGGCGGTCACCTGGGGTCCCCCGGGAGCGATCTCTCGAATACGGTCGGCCAGGTCAGCCAACGCCTCGACTGGTGCTGAAGGTTGAGCAGCTAGTACGGTCTGGATGTTGCTGGGAAGCCGACTCATCCAGATAGTCTGTATAAACTCCTCCGGTACATCTGGTCCTGCGAGGCTCTGGAGGTGGCGCAGGAACTGGGAGGGCTTCCTATCACCGAGCTCCTCGTGCATCAGCAGCTGTTCGACCTTCTTTTCGCGCGATGCTGTTAGCCGTTTGATTAACTCGCTTTTCAGTCTTTCATACTTCCCGGTGGCGGGTGGGTTCACGATTATGTCCTTGACCTCCCGGGAGTGTTGAGGGTCGAGCTGCGAGATAACGTAGTTGAACTTGGTTCCGTCGCTCTTGATCCCAGAAAGGTCAAACTGGCCTTCGACCTGGGCGAACCAGATCTCCGGTTCTTCGGGCCAGAATGGAGGTACCCTCACACCTATTTTAAATATGTCCGTTGGGCGTGAAGTTGATCCTGCTCCTTCGCCTTCCATGTTCTTCTCGGGGTCACCAGTGAAGCGGGTGTGTTGGAGAGGATGAGCAATGATAGTCCGACTCCAATTAGCAAATATTAATTATATTGTCTTAACACACACTACATATAAAGTCAGAAGGAGAAATGGAAGGAACAGTTCAGGAACGGCACAGTACACGATAGATAAGCAACACAACACAAGAAGAAAGTTCGGAAGTGAAAGAATGAAGAAAATTTACATAAAAAAGCATACGAAATTAGATCGCGTTCGAACAAAAGGCGCAAGCGTTAAGAAAAGTAGCGTGGGGTCGCGTCGAGGGCTAGATCCTGACTGGCGATGCAGTGCGGCCGGCGACCGCACGGAGCGAGTACATAAGAACAATGTACAGTGCGCGTACGCCGATCCGCGCAAGTTTGATTTTGCGAACTTGTTAGTTTCGCGCGGGTTTACTCGCCGATTAAAATGTAAATGTTAGTTATAAGTTAGTACATAGTATTTAGTGTATAAGTTAGTATAGTGTTTAGGTATTTAGTGTTTAATTGTAATGTATTTGGTAATGTGCGTAGGTACGCCACAAAGGTCTGCATACCACAGTATCATCAAAATTTGATATTTTAAGCACCGGCAACTTGAAACCTAAAGGTTCGTGCTCCTCATGGTTATTCTTATGAAAGGAGTTCAAATTTCCTTAATTTTCCCTGACCGTATTATTGACAAATAACTTCTGGGCAGCGGCTAAACAGTCAAAAAAATCGTGTTCCATTAATTCCCTAACAGATAACTCAGTATCCTGCGTGGTAAAATTTAAAACCTCAATCTGACCCTGTACTAAATCAAACTCTGCAAATAATGCCTCAAATTTAGACAATCTAGTTTTAAGTTTCATAACCTCAAATGCAGAGATACATTTAAGGGTGTTTAAGGTGTCCAAATAGTTTTTGAACTTCGTAACACGGCCCTTGATTGAGCTGCGCTTCGAGTTCCTTGATTCGGTTCTTGCTTCGAGTTCCTTGAGTTCCTTGTTCCTTGATTCTCATTTCAATCTTTGAGGCGTCAGTCTCAGACATTTTAAGGGTAAAAAGGGTCACTACTAAAGTTAAAATATTAATAAAATTGCATACGATACGCTCCTCGCTTCGTGGACTATCCGAGAAGCCGGCGTGAAGGAACAGCTGATGCGCGTGGCTGCCACAAGTAAGCGCTGCCGTCGTCGCCGTCGCAAAGCAACCGTCTAACGGTCAAGCGGGTGGCGCGCGCGCAATGCCGGGAAGTAGACAGCGATGCAGCGCTCGATGGCTGAAATAGAATGTTGCAAGCGGCTAAGATATCTGTATGCACAATTGCACAGTATGCACACTGCACTAGCAAAGCGAAGATGCCTTATGTCTTTATTAGTTAAACATTAGAATGATTACTTTAAAGACAGTATTGAAATGTTGGGACCGCTGGCAGAATAAATGAAAGACGGACTCAAGAGTAGACACTGTTTTATTCTCTATTGGTTACAGATCTTTTATAGTAGCGCTATGACTAATTACCTTAGCCTACATGTGTGGGTTCATTATCCTTAATATTACTCAGGTTACATTGTTAAAACATTACCATACTGGGATAGTTAAAGATTAAATTGAACGTTGTTTTTTAAAGTATTCATTACATTAATATCAAATTAAATTATAGTTTATTTTCTTAAGTATTACTCACCACATCACATCTCCCTCCTTTCTTTAAAAAAAATGTATTTTTACGAGAGTACATTTTTTTTTCATTGATTATACAATTTTGTTCTATTCTTATGGACTATTTCTATTTTTCCATTCATATCTATCTCTACATTTGGACTTAAATCTCTTATAACATTATATGGTCCTGAAAATACACTTGTCATCTTATTCCTATTTTCATTTTTAACTAATATTACATCATTAGGCTTGTACGTTAAAGTTTTTACATTTTTATCATATCTTTTTTTTTCTTATAATTTTACTTTTTATCAGATTTTATCTCGCTTCTTTTTGCGAATCCTGTAGTCTATATTTTAATTCTAGCGGATAGTTTACGTAACTATACAATGGTGCGACGTGAGATGTTAAATTACTTGGTATTGTGCATTTTTTCCCGAATACTAATTCAAATGGAGTGAATTTCGTTTCTGTATGAACAACTGTATTATAAGAGAAACACCAATATGGTAACCACTTACTCCAGTGTTCTCTATGGTCTCCTGTATATATCCGAAGGTATGCTCCCAGATTTTTGTGTGCGTTTTCCAAAGCGCCAATGGTTTCATGATGATATGCTGTTGACGTGAGATGCTGTATGTGTAATAATTTACATACCTCTTGAAATGTTGCAGAAATAAATTCTGATCCTCTGTCTGTCGTGATACCTTCTGGAATTCCATATCGTAATATGAAGTTGTTCACTAATGCCTCTGCTACTTCCTTTGCACTTTTTGTTACTAATGGATATGCTTCAACATACTTTGTCAAATCACATTGCAGAGTAAGTATATAGGAATAATTTTCTAAATCCTTATTTATTGGACCTACTATATCTAAAAATATTTTTTGAAATGCCGTATCCGCTGTAGTTGTTATGCTCATTGGTTCTTTTGAATGGACTGAAAATTTTTCTTTCTGACATTTGTCGCATTTTCTGACATACTCTTTTATGTCGTTTTCCAATTCTGTCCAAAAATACTGTCTCTTTATATTATTATACATTTTTCTTATTCCTGCATGACCACTCGTGGGTAGTATATGAAAATCATTGAGTATTACTTTCTTGTCATCTTTATTTTCTACTTTTATAATATCTTTTAGTATACATAAACGTGGGCCGGTCCACTCCTTTATTCTTTTTATTTCATGTGCTAGTTTTTCGACAAATATGTCATTACTTTTAGTTTTTAATATGAATATTTCCTCTATTTTCCATTCCGCACATTTTGTTGCCAATTCCCTCACAAAGGCAGCTGGTGTCATTTGTAATGGGATAAAGGCCTTTAAATATATTTTGTTTTCTCTTTTTACATATATCAATGTTTTTGATTCTGTGACGTCTTTTTTACTATATTCTCTTATTTTATTATAACTTTCTTCATTTATTAATGTTAGTTCTACGCATGCGTTATGTTTTGTATTTACTTCTACAAGTCTCGGTTGATCAGGCTGAATTTCTGTAAAAGTCTTGTCTTTGCTTTGATTTTTATTTGTCATTTCCTGTTTTTTCATTGTTCTCGTCATTACATTAACTACTTCACTCATTTATTTTAACTCATCTGAAATTATCTTAATTCTCGAGAGTGTGTCTGCTACGGTATTTTCTCGCCCTTTTACATATTCTACAGTAAAGTTGTACTCTTCTAATGCTAATCTAAATTTTATTAATCGACTCGAGGGGTCTCTAATACGTACCTATCATGTCTGTGCCAGCTGGTAATGCTGCCTCCTCGTCGACTGCGGCTTGTATCGCATCTTTCAGCGACTCGAAGTTTCTAGCAGCAATTATAGTGCTAAGTCTCCGGTTTCGTAATCCATCGGCAAATCTTTTTATTGCCATTTTCTCATTTAATGGTCTCAAAATCTTGTAACTATTGCTATCGCCGTTGGATTGCGAAATCGTTAAATTCGCAAATAACTGTGACAGTTCGCTTCCGTACTCCGAAATTGTTTCATTGGTCTGTCGCTTAGTTTGTAATTTTGTCAGAATCGCGGTTGCTGATTTTTGCGGTAGTAATTTACATCTCATGTCTTTCAAGAGTACCTCGACAGTTGAATATTTTTCTTCTAATTTTAGCTTTGCAGCTTGCGACAACCTACTTTTAAGCACAAAAGTGACTAATTTTGTTTTACAGTCTTGTTTTGTTAACATAGTGTTATAGTATTCAATATTGTCTATTAGTTTTTGGGTTACACTTTCCTCGTCATCCATTATAGGTATTAAACTTAACGCCGTTTTTAGATTAAATTCCTCTGTTTCCGTCATTGTTGATTCTTTGATTTACAGTTTTTGTACCTCAGTGTTAAGTCTGTCAAATTTTTGTTTCTTTCTTTCAAATTCTCCTAACTGTTCTTTAGTTACATTTCCTTTTAATATTTGTTCGCTAATTTTCTCTACCAGTATCAAATATTCTTTATTTATTTGTGTTAGTTCTATTAATTTCTGTGATAGATCTTTCTTATTACGCCTACCTGGACCTAACTTAATTAAGTACGTTCGTATCTTTGATACATCCTCTATATATTTCTTAATGTTATTTGCCATATAGTTATATATTATAATCACTTACATAGTTTATTATGTCCGCCCGTAGAATGCACTCACTTTATGTACTTTCTTCACTTCACTTCACTTCACTGTGTCTTACCAATCGGTGAACTGCACATCTCTTTCCCAAGTGATTTTCCAACACCACCATAGTTTTCCTCCAACTGCTAGCTCCAATTGCGCCATTGCCACGGTTTCATCCGGAAATGTTACATCCAAAAACTTTTCTACTAATCCCTTCCTTAATGTTGTCACCTTATCTGGACTGAGTAGAGGGTGTCCGCTTCGCCCTTCTATGTATGCTGTAATGACTTCTCTGCCATGGGCCTCTTTTGTAAACTTTACGCTCACCAGTTGAACCTCTGCTCTCTGACAAAGCACCTTCATGTGCTCTTCCACTACTTGTACGTATGAAAATGCATTCATTATGCCGATTGTTGTTTAAATATTCTTCCCAAGTTGCGCGTACACGTCCGTATGGCTACTGGAGATGTTTGGTATTAGCGGCGGCTTTTGAGTTGTTACAACTTGATTCCCCATTGTTAATTTCACACTTTGTTTTATTTACACGACATCGTCTCTAAGTAGGGGACCGCGAACCTAATAAGGCGAACCATTTATGGACGCAACGCTACACGCTCCTACGGCGCGCACTGGCAACGGGTCGCCATGAAATGTTGGGACCGCTGGCAGAATAAATGAAAGACGGACTCAAGAGTAGACACTGTTTTATTCTATATTGGTTACAGATCTTTTATAGTAGCGCTATGACTAATTACCGTAGCCTACATGTGTGGGTTCATTCCCCTTAATATTACTCAGGTTACATTGTTAAAACATTACCATACTGGGATAGTTAAAGATTAAATTGAACGTTGTTTTTTAAAGTATTCATTACATTAATATCAATTTAAATTATAGTTTATTTTCTTAAGTATTACTCACCACATCACAGTATGGATTAATATTTGAATAAAATGTGACTAAAATACTGTGTAGGAGAATGGAATGCAGTGTACAGCAAAGGAATGTTTAACGAATGCGGGGATCAAAGCAAATCGTAATGGTGATAGCTAAAGTGATTAGGTATGTAAGTGCTATTTACTGATTACACACACTATTTTGGCTATACCAGATAGATAGGTATTTTCAGTATGACTGTAATAGGGCACTATACGTGTCGGCGTACCTGATTTAGACTTGCAATATTACCTAAAGCAATAAAAGCGGCAAAGAAATGGGAAAAATTATAAGTAAAAACCATAACAATATAACCCTTACAGACATTAAATATGGCACCTAAATGACACAAAGAAGTACGCTATCGAATTATAGCTGGATTAGGTACCTACTAAGTGCTATTGGGTCAGCGTACTAGGTAGTTTATGTAAAGAAAGGCCTGATAAATAAAATATCTTAGGCAATATACATAAATATAGGTAGGCACGGGACAAATATGCACTAGTAGGGTTTATAAGCCTAGGTGACATTCAACGTACCTATGTAGTCCATATACCAAAAAGGGACGTTAGGCAAATGAGCAAATAAGCATAATAGGTACGGATATTATGACACCTAGCTAATGATTGACATTAAGAAGGGCAAAGGACTGAATTCCCTACAATCGCAAGCAAAGGGGGAACGGAGATTATAACGGGAAATCAAAGGAACGAGCTCACTTGATGATTAGACAGGCAGACGGGCGCTGTATCGACAAGGAGAATTTCCAGCGTTGAAGTAGCTCGCTGCGTTGCTGCTAACCCGTTGAGACGTCCGTCGTTGTCCCGTCGTCACTCTCAGGACACGCCGGTTTTGATGCCGTGCCCGGGATTGGGAGGACGCACTGGTTCTGGTGCCGCCACCGGGATTCGACTAAGTGGAGGCAGTAGGTAGGCGTAGGATAGGCTGGATGTGCAGCACTGGCTCACAGCCCTATTCTCAGACACCTAGCACCGCGATGACCTCATAAAATGCCCTTGTTGACTAAAAATGTTCTGCAGATTTACTGGCACTGTCCTATCACGGTCACCAAAAAACTTTGTTCGCTACGGGAACAAGTAAAATTAAAAACGAAATAAACTTTATAAATTATTATATTGCAATTTATATAATAACAAAATCAGGACAAGTGCCTTCGACGAAGATGAAATGCAGACAGACTAATATTTTAAACTAACGCAAAAATAAACTTTCTTATACAATAGAATAAAAAATATATACGAAATTAACCAGAACCTTAATAAATACAGAGGTAAAAATGGTGTACAAAGATTGATGTACGTACCCCACCTATGACGAGATCGTGGTACGACATACAATTTCAACGATTTGATCGGATAAAGAAGATCATACGATGCTATCGCGTGATTTTACAATATAACATAAATAAAGCTAGAGATAGCTTAAAAGAAGTTGACTTGAAATTATAGCGATGTATAGATATCTATTTCTACAAATAGTTAGGGACCGTGTCGCAGCTTCGAAGCGTAGACAATGTCAGAACATCAAAGCCATAGATCAAATCTATATAGACCATATTCATAGTGGTTTTAATAAAACAAATGTCAATTGTCAGTTTCTATCGAGTTTCCCGCCTTTAAAAATAAGAAATGCATTGAAAACATCGGCTGTACGGCCATAGATTCCTTTGCTTAAAAAAAAGCTGTTTTATTGTTTTTAAAAAGTGATACATATCCTGAAGATTGAATAATGTCATTTAGTTTCTCCGACAGGGCCGAATTAAGATTTGAAGACTAAATACTTACTCAATTTCTTTCTTATTAACACTGTATTAAGTATTTAGTTTTGGTTCGTTAAAAAAGTGCAGAATGGCTGAAATATAAATGGGGAAGCTGACAAAAGTTTCGATATTTTAGATATTATACGCCTATAATCCTTGTTGGGGACACATAACTTTACATGTCATGAAAATTTCAAAAATGGCATATTGTAGGTATATGAGTATTTAATAAGTTGTCTAAATTTTGCAATGTACGGACGGCCCCAACTCAGGTTACCACACGCGTGCACTCTGTGCTGTTGTAATAAAAGCGGTTTTGGAATGAAAATTGAGTAACCTGATGCGGTGGCCTCTGTACCAACAACGCAATGTATTTGGTTGGCAGCTGGCACATTCAAATTTTTTTTGTTCAGTATAGAGCAGCACCCTCAGATTTTCTTTAAAAAGTACTTTTTATCTTTAAAAAGTACTTTTTAAAGGTGAATTTATGAAGTTTGAAAAAGGTTATTGTAGTGTATTGGTGCGGCCGTGTTTGTCTCGAGCGCATACGTCACCGATATCAGAGTCGGGCAGTCGGAAACAGACAGCCGGCCTGAGGAGTACTGTGTTGTGTGGTGGTGCGTTGGCGAGCCAAATTACGGTCTACGCGTACACCACATACGTGGCGACAGGATACAAGGTCAGAAATATTCAGTTTGTTTACATTTGATCGGTCACCTTACAGGGAACTTGACCCGTTACTGGGCTATTACAAAGAGGTGTAACTGATGTTTGAGCGATGGATGTGTTTACATCTTTCTTATCAACATAATAAAATTCGTAGGTACCCTTAATGAAGGGATTGAGGTACGAGTCGAGTCGGTTTCGTTTTTATGTTTCTATGCGTAGCAAGTTGCATAAAATAACAAGTTGTTTAGCAAGTTTTGTACTTCATATCACGATTTGGTTCTTATCTATTCTGAGAAGTATTTACAAGTACCTACCTAGGTATTACCTCACCCACTCCTCGTAAGGTTTATAAATTTGGATTTGCAAATACACAGTATTACCTTGAATAAATATGTACCTAGTTTTTTACATATTCACATTCATTCATAGGTACCTGCATGCATACCTCGTCCTATAGGGTTGGTTGATTATTATACCTATGTATGATTATGTAAGTACGGGCTGTATAGGAGATGAACTTCATTTTATGGCAAGGCCTACCCTATATAAATTATTGTACTACTTACCGTGCACTGCAAGATAAACAAAGTAATAATCGAGTAAGATTTTACGAACGTACCTTCATTTACAAGGTACGCTGGTGTGATGACATGATTGTAACTTTTTTTTACCGTCTATTAAATATAACTTTCCCTGAGCTGGGATTAACTTGTGATTCACTGATTGATGATCGGCAAGACTGATATGAAAAATCCATTTAATTGGCGTTCAATTGAATTAGTGTCGCAAAAGTAATATTATGATTCAAAGTAAATTTACTTGAAAAAAAAAAGTTTGTTTCATTTAATTGACCATTAGCAAAGACTAATACATAATGAAAATATCATTAAATTGACGTTGAACAAAGCTGGTTTGAGAGTTTCATTAAATTGACCATCTAAAACAGATTTAAGTTTTGGTTCGTTAAAAAAGTGCAGAATGGCTGAAATATAAATGGGGAAGCTGACAAAAGTTTCGATATTTTAGATATTATACGCCTATAATCCTTGTTGGGGACACATAACTTTACATGTCATGAAAATTTCAAAAATGGCATATTGTAGGTATATGAGTATTTAATAAGTTGTCTAAATTTTGCAATGTACGGACGGCCCCAACTCAGGTTACCACACGCGTGCACTCTGTGCTGTTGTAATAAAAGCGGTTTTGGAATGAAAATTGAGTAACCTGATGCGGTGGCCTCTGTACCAACAACGCAATGTATTTGGTTGGCAGCTGGCACATTCAAATTTTTTTTGTTCAGTATAGAGCAGCACCCTCAGATTTTCTTTAAAAAGTACTTTTTATCTTTAAAAAGTACTTTTTAAAGGTGAATTTATGAAGTTTGAAAAAGGTTATTGTAGTGTATTGGTGCGGCCGTGTTTGTCTCGAGCGCATACGTCACCGATATCAGAGTCGGGCAGTCGGAAACAGACAGCCGGCCTGAGGAGTACTGTGTTGTGTGGTGGTGCGTTGGCGAGCCAAATTACGGTCTACGCGTACACCACATACGTGGCGACAGGATACAAGGTCAGAAATATTCAGTTTGTTTACATTTGATCGGTCACCTTACAGGGAACTTGACCCGTTACTGGGCTATTACAAAGAGGTGTAACTGATGTTTGAGCGATGGATGTGTTTACATCTTTCTTATCAACATAATAAAATTCGTAGGTACCCTTAATGAAGGGATTGAGGTACGAGTCGAGTCGGTTTCGTTTTTATGTTTCTATGCGTAGCAAGTTGCATAAAATAACAAGTTGTTTAGCAAGTTTTGTACTTCATATCACGATTTGGTTCTTATCTATTCTGAGAAGTATTTACAAGTACCTACCTAGGTATTACCTCACCCACTCCTCGTAAGGTTTATAAATTTGGATTTGCAAATACACAGTATTACCTTGAATAAATATGTACCTAGTTTTTTACATATTCACATTCATTCATAGGTACCTGCATGCATACCTCGTCCTATAGGGTTGGTTGATTATTATACCTATGTATGATTATGTAAGTACGGGCTGTATAGGAGATGAACTTCATTTTATGGCAAGGCCTACCCTATATAAATTATTGTACTACTTACCGTGCACTGCAAGATAAACAAAGTAATAATCGAGTAAGATTTTACGAACGTACCTTCATTTACAAGGTACGCTGGTGTGATGACATGATTGTAACTTTTTTTTACCGTCTATTAAATATAACTTTCCCTGAGCTGGGATTAACTTGTGATTCACTGATTGATGATCGGCAAGACTGATATGAAAAATCCATTTAATTGGCGTTCAATTGAATTAGTGTCGCAAAAGTAATATTATGATTCAAAGTAAATTTACTTGAAAAAAAAAAGTTTGTTTCATTTAATTGACCATTAGCAAAGACTAATACATAATGAAAATATCATTAAATTGACGTTGAACAAAGCTGGTTTGAGAGTTTCATTAAATTGACCATTAGCAAAGACTAATACATGTTGCAAATATCATTAAATTGATGTTGAACAAAGCTGGTTTGAGAGTTTCATTAAATTGACCATTAGCAAAGACTAATACCTACATACTGCAAATATCATTAAATTGATATATAGCAAACTGATGCGACAGTTTTATTTAATTGAACATTAGCAAATATAATATTAAAAATTTGCTTACTTGTGAGTATCATTAAATTGATCAGCAATAAAGGCGATGTGAGAGTTTGATCCGATTGACTGTTATAAATATAACATTAGTGTCTACCTTTAAATAGGTGATTATGCAATAATTTACTTGCAGGTCGCCCCACAGTCAAGATGGCTTTGCCACTGACGCTGGAAAAGTTTGATTGCGAAGGCGAACCAAGCTCGGTCGTAGTCCGCTGGGAAAGGTGGAAAAGAGCCTTAGACATCTACTTGAAGGCAGCTGATATCACAAACAGCGAAAAGAAAAAAGCAAACCTGCTGCATTTTGGGGGATTAGACCTCCAAGAAGTTTTCTACAACTTACCAGGTGCTAATGTTGAAGCAGCAGAGGGAGTTGACGTTTTTGAAGTGGCCGTAGCAAAGCTTGATGATTATTTTGCTCCAAAGCAAAATAAAATATATGAACGACACCTGTTTTGATTGCTCAAACAAGACCCTGGGGAAAAATTTGAAAAGTTTTTGATAAGACTCAGACAACAAGCTCAAAAATGTCAATTCAGAGACGAAAACAATCAACATATTATTGACCAGATAGTAGAAAAATGCTCCTCGTCAGAACTTCGGAAGAAGATTCTTCAAATAGGCGACGACATAAATCTGGAGAGGATAAATAAGGAGGCAAATTCTTTGGAATCAGTTAACAAGCAAATTGAAGAATATGATTCGTTGAATAAGACCACACAGGGTGTTAACAAAATTATCACAAAGATCGGAAATCAAAATGAGACGCGCCTAAAAACACGGGAGAACATGAGATGCGGTAGGTGTGGAAATCGGAACCATGGATCGAGTAACCCTGATTGCCCTGCAAAAGATAAGAATTGTCTGAAATGCGGTTTAAAGGGACACTTTCGCCAATTCTGCAAAACTAAGCAGCCCCTTAAAAGGAAAATGGATGTAGAGAAAAATTTTGATGCAAACAATAGAAAGAAGACTAAAAGAAGCCAAAATCAAGAAGGAGTTAATCAGATTACAAATGAGACAGACGATGGACCAGAGCACGAAGAACAGGAAACAATTCATTATGTTTTTCACGTCGATGACGATGAAGAGTGTACTTGCCTGGTGGGTGGAGTGAGTCTTGATATGTTGGTGAATTCTGGATGTAAGCAGAATCTTATCACAGAAGAAACCTGGAAAACTATGAAAAGTAAAAATGTTAAAGCAATGGACATGATTCCTAACCCAAATATAAAATTTATGGCATATGGCAGTAAGATACCTCTGGAGATTGAGGGTTCTTTTGAAGCTGACATTCAGATTGGAAAACAAGCAGAAAAAGCAAAATTTTATGTTATAAAAAATGGAACGAGAAACTTTACTTGGTAAGATTACTGCCAAGTTTTTTGAGTATTCTCAAAATTGGTTTTAACCATGAGCAAGTCAACCAATTGGAAGGATCAGTGTTTCCCAAGTTAAAGGACGTTTCTGTTAAGCTACCCATCGATGATTCAGTGACACCAGTAGCACAACCCTACAGGTAAAATGACTATATCGATTAAAATTAAATTTCATAAAAAAAATATATATAATATATATATATAAATCATTAGAAATAAATAAATATAACAATTAAAATCAGAAGAAGAATAAGGATTGTTTGTTATTATTTTTTTTTACTAGTTTGTTTCTTTATTATAGTAATAATAAGATAGTGAAGACTATTGGTATTTTGTTTCATTTATAGGAGGATCCCAATACCCCTGGAAGATAAAGTTATAGCCAAAATAGACGAACTTGCAAAGAGAGATATCATAGAGAAGGTGAAAGGGTCATCTAAATGGGTTTCTCCTATGGTACCCGTTCTAAAAGATAACGGCGACATGAGAGTTTGCGTCGATATGCGAAGAGCAAACCAAGCTATAGTGCGTGAAAATCACCCATTACCCACAATGGACAAACTCTTACCTAAAGTGCGGGAAGCTAAATATTTCAGTAGACTAGACATCAAAGACGCTTTCCACCAGATTGAAATTGACCCAGACTCTCGGCATATTACTACATTTATCACTAATAAAGTGCTATACCGATATAAGCGCTTGATGTTCGGTATTTCGTGTGCTCCCGAAATATTTCAAAAAACTTTGGAAAGAATATTAGCTGGTTGTGAAGGGGTTATCAACTTCATTGATGATATTTTGGTCTATGGCAGCGATTTGGAAGAACACAACAAAAGATTGCACAAAGTATTGAATGTACTGAAAGAAAACAATGTAGTACTGAACAATGATAAATGTCGTTATAGGATGAGAAAGGTTAGCTTTTTGGGGCATGAACTTACAGAACATGCAGTGAGGCCACTAGAAAAATATATTTCTACTGTACAGCAGTTTAGAAGCCCTACGACATCCGGAGAGCTCCGCAGCTTCCTGGGCCTTGCAAATTTCGTCAGTAAGTGGATCCCTAATTTTGCAACGCTCACGGAGCCTCTAAAACAGTTGTTGCGCAACAAAAACGGTGACAACCTTGATATTAGGAATATATGGGGCGAGAATCAGCAAAAAGGTTTCGACGTTTTGAAGAAGGCTCTTGCAAACATTTCCACACTTGGTTATTACGACGTCAGGGACCGCACTATGGTAATAGCAGACGCTAGTCCGGTGGGCTTAGGCAGTGTTTTGATTCAAATAAATGACCGAGGACCGAGGGTGATCGCTTACGGCCATAAAACTTTAACAGATTGTGGACGCAGATACTGCCAGACTGAAAAAGAGGCCTTAGCGCTTGTGTGGGCCGTTGAACATTTTCATATATTTTTGTATGGGAAGGAGTTTGAATTGGTCACTGATCATAAACCACTAGAAGTGATTTTTGGAGTAAAGTCTAAGCCGTGTGCCCGAATTGAGCGTTGGATCTTACGCCTCCAGTCTTATAAATACAAGGTGATCTACCGACCGGGTAAATCAAATATTGCAGATCCCTTGTCCAGGTTATGCAATGTGACCAAGTCAATGGCAGTCCTTAAAGACAACCACATACATCAGATTGTCGAAAACAGTGTTCCTGTTGCGGTTTCTTTGAAAGAAATTGTTGAGTTCTTGGCTAAAAATCTGGAGATTTTGAAAGTAAAAAACGGAGTTTATAATGGTGATTGGCACGAAGATGTGAAACAATATAAGTTGTTTTCTACTGAGCTATGCTTTTACGAAGGAATTTTATTAAGAGGCACAAGAATCGTAATCCCACAAATCCTTCGAGAACGCGTACTGAAGGCTGTACACGAAGGTCATCCTGGTATAGTAGGGATGAAAGCCAGGC
Source organism: Aproaerema taeniolella (assembly GCA_949987775.1). Classification (NCBI taxonomy): domain Eukaryota; kingdom Metazoa; phylum Arthropoda; class Insecta; order Lepidoptera; family Gelechiidae; genus Aproaerema; species Aproaerema taeniolella. The sequence goes on along the minus strand of OX465243.1, from coordinate 25,613,393 downwards.
TTAGGACAAAAGTATGGTGGCCAAAGTGCGATAAAGATGCCGAGATGACAGTAAAGGCATGCAAAGGTTGTACTTTGGTTTCTGGACCAAACCCTCCCCATCCTTTAAAGCGAAGAGAGTTGCCTGAAGAGCCATGGATGGATGTTGCTATTGATTTGATGGGACCACTTCCCAGTGGCGACTATTTGTTTGTCATTGTAGACTACTACAGCCGATATAAAGAAGTAAAGATTTGTCGAAAAATTACCACTGCGGAAATAGTCACCCATCTTAAAGAAATTTTCAGCCGCTTGGGATACCCTGGGTCGATCACAGCCGATAATGGCAAGCAATTTTGCACCGAGGAATTTAAGACGTTCTGTACGGAAAGAAACATAGTACTTTTTAATACAGTACCATATTGGCCCCAGATGAACGGAGAAGTTGAACGTCAAAATCGGGACATTTTGAAGAGGCTCAAAATAAGCCAAGTAGAAAAAAAGAATTGGCGCGACTCACTCTTAGAGTACTTGGTCATGTACAACAGCACGCCTCATACAGTGACTGGAAAAACTCCTTCGGAGCTATTTTTCAGAAGGAAATTTAGAGATAAGATACCCATGATTCGGGACTTAAATGTAAAATCGCAAGAAGGAGATATGGAAATGAAAGACAAAGATCACGAAAATAAAGAGAAAGGAAAGATATACACAGACCGAAAAAGGAAAGCAAAAAGTTGTGACTTAGAAGTAGGAGACAAAGTTTATGTCAAACAAATGAATAAAGATAATAAACTAAGCCTCAACTACGACGCTTCACCTCATACGGTAAAAAGAACTGAAGGCGGTGATGTAGTAGTAGAAAACGACGAAACAAGACAGGTCCTTAGAAGAAATATAGTACTTTTAAAAAGAGTAGAAGGCAGTGGAAAGTGTGTGGTAACGATGACGGGGAACAGAATGAGAAAAATGATGAATCCGAAACAAGAGCAAGCGAATCAAAATAATATAATTGTCTTGAGTTAAACATATAATTTTGAATTTTGTGTTTCTTATTATAATACTGATTGTTATGACATCAATTATTGAAATAAAGAAAATACATTTAATTATATTTCTTTTTTTAAAGTAAGATAGGGATGTAGTGTATTGGTGCGGCCGTGTTTGTCTCGAGCGCATACGTCACCGATATCAGAGTCGGGCAGTCGGAAACAAACAGCCGGCCTGACGAGTACTGTGTTGTGTGGTGGTGCGTTGGCGAGCCAAATTACGGTCTACGAGTACACCACAGTTATTATTACCTACAAAGAAAACTCAATAAGTAACATCATAAAATCAATAAATTAGCACTTCACACTGTAACATTCCCTCGTATGGTTTGTTTGCCCAAACCGAAAATCGAACCCAGAAACCGTTGATTCACAGGCTGTGTAACTCTACCACTCAACCAAACTTCTCGACAAAAAATTAAGAAAGGATCTATAATACAAAATATCTCATAAATCTCAATCATGTCCTTTTATCAAATGCTATGTCACGCTTACTGCTTAGTCGGTGCAAAGGCGGCCTATCAAGCTAATTTGGCTTGGCACCGACTGCAGACAGATTTTGTCTTTTTTTCAGTTTTTTGAAATCGGTTTAATTTTTTTTCTAAACGGTTTAATTTAAAAATAAATACACTCATCAACACTTTCTAATAATATTGCTTAATTTTTCATACAAAAAAAGGTGTGTTTGAGAAGCTATAAAAGCGTACTCGAGACAGATGGAGAGATATAATTTTAATATGAGTAAGTGTTAAGCCTGAATTTTCAATTCCAGTCAATTAATTTTGTTTAAATTGAAATTTTTTAAAACGTGACGTAAACGAAAACAAAAATGCACTTTTTTCTGCTTTTTGTATGAAAATGGTGGAATTAGCGTAATTTTTTTTTCCATTTTCGTCACGTTTTCACTTTCAAGAAAAAATAAATTCATTGATAAAAACTGAAAATTCATGTTTAACACTTGCTCATCTGAAAATTATATCACTCCGTGTATCTCGAGTATGGTATTAAAGCTTCTCAAACAGACCTCTTTTGTATGAAAAATCATGCAATATCCCTAGACAGTGTTGATGTGCATATTTTCTGTGTTTGGCGTAAATAACAGAAAGAACTTGAGAAACATTGTAAGTGCCTATTCCATTCAAGGGTTGCCCTCGATTTTGATGGGATTCCATCAGATCCTGACTTGGTGACAATAGGACCACTTTTGGAGTATACTCTTTCGAACAAAAAAAGAGTTTTGAAAATCGGTCCACAAATGGCGGAGAAATCGGTGAACATACATAAAATAAAGATATACAATGGGTTAAGATATCTTAGTTTTCCTTTTAAGAAAAGATATCTTATTAAGATATCTTAGTTAAGATATTTACCAAGTTAGATTTCACCCTTATAATTGACCCAAACGATCGACGCAATAAAAGTATAGGGTATTCTAACAGATTTTAGTTGATTCGATTCCCGGTTGTGGCAAGCGAATTTTCAAAAATCCTTGAATGCAGTGTTCTTTTTTTTCAAAAATAAAGGAATGTTTTCTTTGAGTACAATTTTCTATCTACAGTATTAAGAGTACTTTCCCTTCAAGTGACATTACTAAATTCCACTCTGTATACAGTCGAACATAAAACCTTCTCCTTTTTGGAAGTCGGTTAAAAAGTAATTTAAGTGATACAGTGTATCCGCTCCGTTTGGTTTCAACAAAGATCCTGCGGCAGTACTTTTTACCGCCATAGTTCTTCGTAAAAAAAACACTATCGGCTTACGGAGAGTGAGAGAAGTGAAGAAATATAAATTGAAGACATATCTAAGAAATACATATATTGAAGACCTGGCTGTAAGGACGCAGATTCCTTTGCCTTTCTCAAAAGAGATAAATTTAAAAAACAACACGTTCATGGTTTTAGCCCATGTATTTCAAAAATACGTTGATCTCTATGGTATGAGTAAAATGTACTGAAAAACACCTAGCTTCGAATTTTTTCAGGGGTTTTTGTTGTTGGTTTCATATTTACTGGCTAAATTTCGAGATTTTATGTAACCTAAATGTTTACCGGGGATATAACGTACCACCTTGCATAATATTTAAATCGGTCAAACAGTTATGGAGATTAGCCCGTGCAAACAGACAAACCGAGAAACAAAAAAAATTTTAAAAAAAGAAATTTGTTTTATTTCTCTTCTTACATCCCCCTGACTCGGTTTTTAGCATTTTTTTTCTATTTACAGAAATTCGACCTCTACAGTTTTATTATATGAATAGATATGTAATGTTACGTACATTACTTAGGTAAATAATTTAGTATCAAGAAAAAGTGTTTCTACTTATATTCTTGTTATCATGTTATGTTTGTGGTGAACTCAATAATGAAGCAGTATATCTTGATAATCTTGATTTATTTATTGAAATTGTCTACTAGTAAAATTAAAAGTTTGGTTTACTTCTTAATAATAACAGTTGTCTTTCTAGACAACTGTTCGACTCGTGCGCTCGCTAATAACTGACTGCTTGGGCTCGGCCAGCGGCCGTATTCCCTCTCCCTTTTTACTCCCTTCTTCAAAATGGCGTTCCTAACACGTGGTCGGTCAACGTTTTACCAATCGCGAACCAAGAACTGTGCCTTTGTTTGGAAAAATGTGTCACGAAACACATTGAAAATTAGGAATCACGACATTCGGCCATCCGACATAGTGCAACCTCCCGGTGCACTAGTAGATCCAATCAGTCAGTTTTTAACTCATTTCGAAATCAAAATAGTTCTATTTTAAAGAATGTTTAGGATGTCACTTGAAATAAGTCAAAGTTTGACCCTACTGACTCTACGCCTGTTCGCAAAGGTGCAGTTATCCCCCGAGAAGAACAGGCAAGAAACTCTAAGGGTTGCTCTTTTTAAAAAAATCTGATCACAAATGTTCTTATTTTCTCATTTAGACTAAATCTAAAATATCTCTAGAGCTGAGCAGTTTCTTCCCTTAGTTTATTAATTATATTCTAAAATTCTTCCATAGATAAATTTTTAATTCACAAGAAAATCTTATTATAAAGACGTAAACATTGATCACAGTTCGTGATATGTGGAGACGACTGTCTAATACATCCAGTTTATGCTTGGTTCTAGTGTTTGCATTATGCCTATCACTCATTTTCTTAAACAAACGTATATTTGTCCTTTAATTTAAAAGAGTTTAAGTTAATAGTTATGTTATTACATAGAGTGGAATACTATACAATTAAATAATGTACTTTAGACTTACAAAGAGGCAAGGGAATAAAGACATTGCAAATAAATGTAACATCGAAAATTACAAGATTAAATTTGTAAAGATCTAGACTTTCTATAACGTCGCTAGGATTGCAAATTAAAATGAACTTAAAAATAAACGAGTGCAATAGATGATGTCGACATTAAACTAATGTATGTTTTAAAAACATAAATGCTTGGTCTAAATACTATCTAAACAATTGTAGGGCTTCGTTTGAAGCCCTAACTATTGAATTTTATCTTTTCGTTTCACTTTTTGTTTACCATGGCATGTTTGGATAATGTTGTCACAGCTGTCTTGTCATCGTTCTGTCCTCGAATTCTATGTCTTTGGTTTATGCCATCATTCTATGCTATGACATCATTCTATGTCGTTGGTCTTACCTTAACCATTTTAACCATTGACATAGAATGATGCTTAGACTGGCCACTTACCTACTTTTGTCAGTCTTTACTTTTTTTTACATTGGGACTTCAGATTTGAAGTTGGGAAAAAACTTGGAGTTGAAGAAAACCACTTTTTCCGTCCTGGTGCTCCGAGTAGAGTCTAACACCAGGACCTTCTAATTTAAAGACCTCCCTGGGTCAGTGCTTGGCCCAGGGACTGGAAAGTTTACTATACCGTCTTGAATGTTTACCGTAAAATCAGTGAAAATCTCCTTACTAGCTATATTCTAAATCTTCTAACTAAAGACTACCCTTATCTATTTAATATATACCGCACCACTACGCAGTGGTCTTATCTCCGTCGTGGTGGAGATTCTTTCCAGCCTATATATTTTCCATCTACCACGCCTCGCTAGTGGCAAATAGTTGACCGGATTTGGGGTCCCGTCAGGATTTTATTTGGAATTTAACCCGTGGAGATCACCCGTCCTGGACCTACGGCTTAATCAGTATCGTTGACACCCCTTTTCATTATTTACTTATATCTAGTACTACGAGCCATAATGTGGATAGGTTAACCCATTGGTCCCAATAAATTCCTCAGTGTTTTACCCTAGTTCATCTTTTCTTTTCACCTTTCCCTTCCACCTAGGTCGTTGCGTTTGCCTAGGATTCTAACCCTAAAACCTAGAATCCTCGACGCAATGCCTAGATACCCTAAACTTGCACCTAGGATTTAGTGACCTAAACTCCTAAAGCCTAGGTGTAATCCGACACTACCCTTACACTATTCCTTACTCTTAACTCGTGGTATCCACTTAGGACACTAAATCCTAGGTGTAATACTACACAATCACTTACGTCCCAATTTTTTTATGAACTGCGGACATACTTTTAACACAAACTTTTGGTTGTATAATAATAACACAAAATGGATTGTAATTATCTGAATAAACATTATTTTTTCAAATTTCAATTAAACGCTTAATTAACCATAAAAACAACCATATTTAACAATTATGGAAATCACGACATTCGGTAAATTGTGTTTTCCTCAACTAATAAGAATAAATACAAATCAGTAATTATAAAAATATTCCTGCTAGGACCTTGGTAAACAAATGACCTCGGTCTTTGGTAAACAAATGAAACGAAACTTCGCAACCCGGTTAAATTACCAATAAATTGAGTACATAAGTTAATAAGGTAATAATTACTACTTAACACTCAAAAATTTTTCGAAACAACGTACGAATACTTCATTAAGTGGGTAGGTAGTGACCATATTCCTAGATTATGCCTAACACAATTAAGATAAGTCTTTGTTGATCAATAATACGTAACAAAACACAAGGAATTAAAATATAAACATTAATTAAATAGCTTACATTTGCACCTTTATAAATTTCATAATGTATTTGATGTACCAAAATGTTAATAGAATAAGATCAAAAACATCAGAATTATATTTTAATGTACTTAACAATCATTATGACTGCATTTGTCTCACTGAGACTAATTTGAATAGTAGTGTTTTTAATGGAGAAGTATTTGACCCTCGATATACCGTTTCGCAATACTTTAACAACTCATTCCGCAATACTTTAATAAAAATTACCGAGAGTCAGAAATTATGTCCTGCATGACACTTTTCCTACACTAGTAAAATACACATGCTGAAGTTTATGTCTTGTTTACGCTGTTAAAACCTAACACATGCTGTGTGTACTACTTTAGGTTTACAGTCTAGTTTAAAACTAATTAAACTGTGTCCATATCTTTTTAAGATTGTAAACTGTTTGTACTGTACAACTATTAAATAAAAAATAAAAATTAGGTACACACTTTTGCGTAGACCTTAAATTTGTCTATACTGATTGCATGTCACCATTTGAGATGTTAAATCCTTAACTATATATTCGATATAAGGGCTTTTCCAATCATGGATGATTTCGAAATTCCTATGGACATAAATATGGTACCGAAGCAAATAAATCTTCATGGTGATGTGATCTAGTTTTTTTATTGTTTTATTTGCATTTTTTTTGTGAAGAGCTTTGTACAAATACAAAAAATTTGATAACTTATAAGGTGCTTTTCTGTTTACATTTCTGTAACAGCTATATATAGGTACCTCTTAGAAACTTCTACGCCTAGTATAGTCATGTGCTAATTCAAATCAATTACAAATTCAAATTGAAAATTCTTACCGGTCTCTGGGTCGTGTGGGATAATTTATAAAGGTCTTGCACGTTAAGAGAATTTATTCATAAATTTAATTTTATAATTTTGCTTCTAAATTATTATTAAGGAACATTGTTCAGTAATGCTGAAACTTGACGGGCATTAAAATTCTCATTGCAATAAATATATTTGAAGTTTGAAAACACCACATGTTTCACAATCATTCATTGACAACAAGAAGTTCAATATCTTGAAAGAAACTTGATGACCTCATTTAATTTCAACCTGCAAAATTTATTAACTGAATTCTCACTAACACTGTAGCACTTATACTGTGGTCGGAACACTTCGATACCGCGTTTTGGAATACACGTTCCGCCACCTAGCGTTTTGAGTAGGAACATTGAGTAGTAGCCATTGAGTAGTATGTCATTAGAGGGTTAATTTTTGTGCAGTTTTGGTTACACTACGGATAGTTATGAACGCAATACTTACTATCACCTTTATATTCGTAATGTTATGTGTTACTGGAAAAGACAGACTTGAAATGTGTTCAATATTACTTAACATTTGAATTTTTATTTGCATAAGTACCCACTTTTAATTTCGGATTTAAAAAGATGTTCGAGAAAAGCATTTAACTTAGTTTGCCAAACGGCATACACTAACATGTAATCCGTATGGTTGTCGAGTGGTTTCAGTTGGTCCCGAAATATTACATCCTGGACTCGTAAAAAAAACTTAGTACCTAATAATTATGACATTGTAATACGCAATCAGATGACTGTAATTCATTGAACAAGTAACACATTTCCAACGTCGCAAAGACAGAAATTTAAAATAGTTTTAGTAAAATCTACATCAATTATATACCGATAACATTGGGTGTGGCAGAAAATGACCATTCGTGTTGTTATAAGCTTACGGATTTTATTTTGTGTCAAACTATTCGGCCAAATTATGAAAGACAAATTAACAAAATCATTAATCTCATCCAAAAGTAATTTTAAATGTAGTTTTAAAACAGTTTAGAATGCGTTATTGGACGTTGGATAGATTGGAATGTAGTTTAAATGAGTGGTGCATCGGTTTGATCTGACAATGTTACATTATACTCTTGTACTAAAAGACTTATTCTGAAGATAAATTTCTGCTATGCTCGGTATACATACTCCTTTATTCTACGTAAATATTCTACTGTAATAATTGACTTCAATAACAGCTCAAGCTCAACGTGCTTCTTAGTGTAATGCGTCGCATTCAGATATCGAATTTACAACGCCAGAGGGCGATCAAGCCTTGGGCAGTGCCCTAGGTAATATTACCTGTGTCCCTAGTGTAATATCACCGTCATCCAAGGAACGCGAAGTGTGAGTTCGTCGCGGGCTATGCTAGCTATGCAGTACTACTAACTCAGTAAAGTGTTGTACAAAGATATTGTGGAACGTGAGATATACTGCTTTTCAACTCAAATGCAATTCTAAATGTTTATACGGCTAAAACTGCAAACTACAGGTCTTCATAAAAGATGAATGTTGTTGCAACCAGTAAACAATAAAATAGTAAAAATGTTCGCATAAATAATTTATGGATTATAATCAAAGGCCCACACTTACGTTTCTTGTGTCGTGGGTCCAAAAATGTTTGCCCCGACTGGGAATCGAACCCAGGCCGCATGAGCAATCCTTAACATATTTATTGACAATGCTAAAAATATACAAAAACTAAGTACGTTTACGTTGTTGTGACTTATCGTTGAAATCACAATATATCAGCTTTGTTTACAATTGAACTATTAAAGATAAAACATAATTATACCAGTTTCATATTTGATGAAATTTAGTTAGGTAAACATATAAGATAGATGACAAGAAACCAATTTAATAAACTAAACTAAAGTACAACTCTTCTTTTAAATAACTTTGTTAAGCTAGATCTTATTCTTTAACGAACAAAATTGGGCATCAAACTTAGTCTATCTCTTTGATGCTGATTATTACCAAAACTCTGACAAAACGCTAACTTCCGCTAGTTTTCTTCAAAGTAGGCCAATGGCTGCGCATGTTCCCTCCTTTGCGTGCTTTTTTCATTGGGTAACTTATTGAGAAACCTCCGTTCCTAATTGATATATCGTCATCGCCGCGTTCATCTCACCTTACATTGGGCAGTGTTACACTCTGAAATCATACACTCCTCTAAGTAGATATCCATTCCAATAGCTGACCTGAAGACCTTCAAGATCTTGTAAGCCTAAAGCAGTAACTAAACTCATTCAAACAGTAAACTGACTGAGTATCATAGCTGCTTATAACAATAGTTTTTTTTTGTACTGCGGGTATTATACTAAAGTAGCTACTCATTCTGTTCCCAAGCGAAAGTATACTCGTAACAAGGACATCATTTAACTCGTACAATCTCAACCAAGCTAAGTATAAGTTTATTGACCAAGATTCGCTGATATTACTTTTCTTGTCACAAACGATATATCTGTCAGTACATACTTTATTGTATAATGTAGTGAAAACAAATTCTGTGACAGTATGAAATTATAGTGATTATAGTAATAAGTATCGTTGAATTGCGCGTCGTTTTTAAAGTCTTGGGGACAAACTGAGTATTTAATCAACTAAGAAACTGACTGTTTTCACTGGCACACGTGGCCAATCTTAAATGGCACACAGGACCAACTTTATTCAACTAACTGAGCTTACCCCAGCATAGAGAGGGTTAAACTAAAAGTACTTCTTCCCCTTTCTATATACTGATTACGTAATTTCACTGCTTATTTGGCTATATTTATCGGGTAAATAAGAGACATACGTAACTCTTTTAAACCTAAGAGGAAGAAACATACTTAGCCCCTTATTACTTACTAAGAGACACACTTAGTCCCTTTTTACTAACTAAGAGACACACTTAGTCTCCTTTATCACAAAGCATGAGACACACTTAGTCTCGTCTATCACTAAGCAAGAGACACACTTAGTCTCGACTATCACAAAACATGAGACACACTTAGTCTCCTCTGTCAATATGTAAAAGACACACTTGGCCTCCTCTAATTTTGCCTAGCTATACAATTATATAAATAAGTACTGCAAAACTGTACCTCACATAGACTAATTTACATTCTCTGAAAATGTTACTGTAAATAATAATTACGAACTAGATAAGGTCGTAAGAATGTTAAACGTTGTCATGCACTTCTAATTAAAACTACAAGGGTTTCGTACTCAAGTTCAAATTACGGTAGCTCGATGCAAATAACCTCAAGCGAGAACATTATTTGGACCGCACAAGGCAATAAAAAAAAATGTTCAATCACTATTTTGCAGCCCAGTATAGCATTGTCAAAGGGTAGCCCTGACCGAAATGCTACAACTGGTCATGCCGGTTATAGAACTGTATTAAATAGAAGATTACAATTATTAGATATCGCTAGACTACGTTATCCGGGAGTAACCCGAACCAAACTTTCTTAATTAAGGTCAAATAATGCTTATCAGGTTAACATTTCCGGGTCATGCCTTGGGAGAATGCCAAACCGATTTATTAATTGGATTTCTATACTGGGGTAGTATGACAACATTTAACATTATTCAAATTTTAATTTCTGTTCACATATCTTGTACAGCACTAGCAAATTAATATGAGTAGGTACGACTATAATGCGTAATACCTATATCGTGTAAGTAACGAACATAATTCGAATTTTGAACAGTTATTCTTTAAGCCACAATTTATACGTTTTTACTTTACAAGAGAGAGTAGAAAAAAAATCGGACACATGATAACCGACTGAATTTATTATTGCAACCAACTTAATGAATTTTCTGCTACCCCAAATCATTACACGACAACATTATCAAGGAGTAGCCTTGATCCAATGGTGTATGCAATGAATTGACGTAATTGTACTGGAATAGCACTACTAAGGAGTCGCCTTAACCGAATGCTATTCTGACAAGAAGATATCGTTTGCAATCAGTACAGCGGTGTAAATGCGGCTGGCTTTTAACAATTTATCGCATGAAAACACTGCCAAAGAATAGCCCTGGCCGAGTGTTTTCAGCAATTTAATCAAATTGGCATTAGACAGTCATAACCTGGCCATAGCCGCAATACCAATCCAATGTTCAACTAGGTGCCGCGAAGCAAATTCTGATTATATGATCGTAATATGTGACTTAAAGAACAATTAGTGAAATGCATGAATTTAAAACTGCATTAAAAACATACCCTCTTTTTCCTTGGTAATGTGTGCGTAGACATCCCGCTTCCGACTTATGGTGAACTCAATAAAGAAGCAGTATATCTTGATAATCTTGATTTATTTCTTGAAATTGTCTACTAGTTAAATTAAAAGTTTGGTTTACTTCTTAACAATATAATGTCTTTCTAGACAACTGTTCGACTCGTGCGCTCGCTAATAACTGACTGCTTGGGCTCGGCCAGCGGCCGTATTCCCTCTCCCTTTTTACTCCCTTCTTCAAAATGGCGTTCCTAACACGTGGTTGGTCAACTTTTTCGTGAGCCAAGAACTGTGCCTATGTTTGGAAAAATTTGTCACGAAACACATTGAAAATTAGGAATCACGCCATGTTTAAGTGAAATTAAATAAATAATGATTACTGTTTTTAGTACCTATTTTAGGAATCACGACATTTGATAAGTTCGGCAGACCGTTTCTTCAAAATTAACCGGTAATGAATACACATCAATGACTCAAAATACTCTCACTATAACCTCCATCAATAAATCAAACAAAGTAAACTACTCGAGTTGAAATAATATGAAATTATTACAAAAATCCATAGTCTTAAAACATAAAATAAAGTATTCTGCTGTAGGTAACTAACGGAAACTATCACAGTAGCTAAATTAGGAACCACTCGATTCTAAAACAAACTAAGAAAATAAAATCTTACATATTTTGCTCATATGGTATGAACATAAAAGTTCTTGCACGCAAACAGAACTCATTTGTTAATTATTATTAACTATGGATTTAAGTTATGTACTTCAAATACCCGGAATGTCAATTACATTCAATTTTATATTCGTCTGTTTTGATCTGTTCATTACCCATTACATCTATTAAGATTTCGATTGTCACTTTACGTATTTTACACTGATCGATACTGAATGAAATTGTTGATTAAAATGTAAAATATTACTTTTGATGGAACTTGTTTCCAATCTAGCTGTAAGTATTTACGTAATAAATTTTAACTACCGTTAAATATTCAATGATTGTCAGAAAGTATAACGATAAGTACACCAATATAAGCGGCGTCTGTGCCGAGCGGACGTGTGCAATTGTGCATCTCCGCAGCGTAATTTTTAATTCAAATTAAATAGTGTTTCAATTGAAAGTAGGCTTTTGGTGCAGTGTATTAAAAATAAGTGTCGACCTACAATACCGTACGTCATTTATGTTCCTTTCTTAGTTGGAATCGGAACTGGATTGTAGTATTGCCCCCGCGCACAACCGCGAAAAGAGTACGGCTGCATTTTTGGTCTCACTCTCTCACATCACTCCGTGTAACGGCCAACCAGTTTAAAATGAACATCATGCGCTCACCTACTAATAAGGACAGCGGGCCCAATTATACTAGCTCGCAGCAGGATCTGTCTTCATCACCACCGACTATGGATTCACCATATTTTACTCGGGTTATTTCATACTCCACCGACTATGCGTAATAAGCGAAAATTTGCTGGTGTATTCGAAGATGAAATCAAAAGCGAAATCTGTGAGTTTAGGAATGAAATGATGACTGTTTTCAAGGATTTTAGGACCGAACTCATAGGTGACTTAGAAAGCGTAAGGTTCTATTTAAAACAGTTTAGTAAGTCTTACACAGGAGCACAAGTCCTTTAAGTTCGAAATTAGCGAATTAACGGAATCTTTGAATTTTCACTCAAAGGAACAAGATTCCCTAAAATCACGGATTAACCTGATGCCACCAGAAATCACAGATCTACAGAAAACGGAACAAGAATTAGCCGATTGCAATCAGAAACTGGCTCAATTGCAGGACGAAAGCAATATTCAGCAGCAGCGTGAACGTTTATACAACCTAGAAATCTCGGGAATGTCAGAAAAAAACAATGAACGTGTCCCTGATTACCTGTTGTCTATGTGCAAAATACTTAATATCAACCTCTCTCAAGATGACATAGTAACAATTCATCGCGTGCCAACTCGTGTGCCCAACAGGCCTAAAAATATTGTAGCAAACATGAAATCTCAGTTAATAAGACACAATAAGACACAATAATCTCCGCAATCCGTAAGAGAAAAGGAATTACTACCGCCAACATTGGCATTAATGTGTCCGATGACCCACGCCGAATCTTTGTCAACGAACATTTAACGCCGTTCTACAGGTCTCTGTACCAGAAAACCAGAAAAATGGCATCAACAGCTTGTTATCAACATGTTTGGATTCGTAATTGTAAAATATTGTCCGAAAAAATGATACATCTGCGCCAATTTTGTACAATCCTACAAGGATCTCGCGAAGATAAAATAAACGCTCATTTCATAACCTCATTGTAAACATACTTATGCTAGCGCTTATTTTATTCTCACTTTTTCATAAAAACTATAAACAAAATTTGCCTACATATTCTACCACAGCTTTATATACGCTATATCTACCTTATGCTGTATCAGTACTACATATGTATCACATTAATCTATTTAAATAAATTAATTTAAAATTAAATTAAATTTATTTTATCTACTTTATTATTATATCTGTTCGCTTTATAATTCGCAAGGGAAGGAATCTTATTTACTGCATAATTTCACAAACAAACCATAGGCCGAATGAAGACAGGGATATTCTATCAATTTCACACAGTTAGTACCACCTTTGTTTAGTCAGGTCTTTTTTTTATTAAGAATGGGTTCGCTCTTGACCACAATGATTGTCAGAAAGTATAACGATAAGTACACCAATATAAGCGGCGTCTGTGCCGAGCGGACGTGTGGATCTCCGCAGCGTAATTTTTAATTCAAATTAAATAGTGTTTCAATTGAAAGTAGACTTTGGGTGCAGTGTATTAAAACAGTGTATGTATTAGTGTATTAGATACTGATTACTTGTGAGTGATGTCGATTTTTTGTACATTGCCGCTTTTTGTCTGCGATTCTGCTTACCTACACTGTAAATTATCTTATAGACAAGCAATGCACGATGAACCTGGGATCAAATTTAACCGATTTTTTCTGGAACAAGGCAATGAAATAAGTTGCTATTTCTTTGCCAAGTAATTTCGGAATGACACATGCTTATGGGTTTAAATGCCTATTGTATATTATAATAACTTTAAAATTGAAAACACAGATTGATATTCTACCCTTAACCAATGGCTCCAACTACGAATAATTTAAATTTTTATTATCAAAATACGCGCAGCTTGCGCACCAAATGTTTAGAGCTCTTTAATAACATATTATTATATGATTATGATGTATTATATTCACGGAAACATGGTTACATAACGACATTTTTGACTACGAGGTTTGTGATAGTATGCACCACATGTTTATATGCGATCGAAATCTCACAGTTGCGCAAAAAAGTGGGTGGCGGGGTGATGTTATGCAGCAAGACGACACTCGGCGCTGAGTTAGTGTGCGAGTACACTGGCGCGTCATCAATGGAACATCTGTGTGTGCGCATCCCGTCTCGAGCGCTCGGTACTACCAACGATTTATATATTTTTTGTTGTACGTGCCTCCGAATCCGTGCGACTTACCTTACAACAAAAATTATAATGAGACGGTTATTGCCCGCTTTGTTGAGCAACATTATAATTCAGATATGTTGTTGGTTGGTGACTTCAACCTATCATGCATTAGATGGGACAATACTTCCGACTTCTTCTTGGTTGAATCCGGACGTGGTGATGTGTAAAACTCTGCTGTAAGCCTTCTTGAAAAAGTGACTTATTAAGGGCTGACGCAATTCAATAATATATTGCAGTAGCGATTGGGATATATTATTTAATATTACGACTTTGATCTTAAGAGACTTCAACGGACACCATCTTAGTTGGTCGCCAAAGCAGGACTCACGAGGTAAGCAATTATTTAAATGCGCATTAGAAAGCAATTTTATAATTTTAAATGATGGGTCTATTACACGATTCCAATGGGTTGAGGGACGCTTGAGAGAAACTTCTCCAGAAATTTCACTCGCTTCATCGGATATAGCATGGGCTCTTAAGTGGTCAGTGACTAATGAGTCTATGGGAAGTGATCTTTATTTTAAAAATATGCAGCAAAATTGAAGTTATTGTATATGTACAGATAAAAATAAATTTTAAGAAAGCTGACTGGTCTAAGTACTTATCTTATTTACAACAATCCTTTTTAAATTTTCCTAATCCCGGCGACCCTCAGAACGCTTATGATAAATTTATTAATCTGCTAAATAATGCTGCTGATAAATCTATTCCTAAAATAAGAATTTGTCAGTTTCCTAATAGTAACTTTAAACCTAGACCCTATTGGAATCCGGAATTATCAAAAACCGTCGCACTGCGGAGACTGGCCCTAGCAAAGTTTCGACGTAACCCTACTCCAGACAACCATGTAATTTTACAGGATAGAATCAGGGAATCACAGAGACTTATACGAATAGCAAAAAGGAAGGGATGGAAAAATTTTTGTGACTCGATCGATGAGAACACGACCTCAAGTGAAATGTGGAACAAAATGAGGTGGTTTAAGGGCCGTTTCTTGTCACACCCGCAAATTAGTAATGAAAAAGCTGAAGCAGTCTTAAAACAGTTATGTCCTGATTTTGTTCCACCCCCAGATCCGGAATTTATATCTTTCACCTCTGGCATTGATATACCTATTGCTTTACACGAAATGATGACGTGTATTAAAATAAAAGATACCTCGCCAGGATACGACAAAATCTCTTATTCTATGATTAGAAATTTGCCAGATATTACTAAGTCGTACCTTTTGAAATTATATAACTGGTTCTTAGAAACCGGATTCGTACCTGGTTAATGGCGAGAAATACGTGTTATAACTATCCCAAAACCTGGACGTGATCCTCAATCTATTTCATCTCTACGACCCATTTCATTAATTTCATGCATATGCAAAATTTTTCATAGTATAATTAATAAACGAATAGAATTGCTATTAGAAAAAAGAACATTCTTTTCTCCGTACACCTTCGGATTTAGAAGATCTAAATCGTCTCTGGATAACTTGGGTCATTTGATTTCTCAAATTCAAATTGGGTTTGCAAAGAAGTGTACCACCCTTGGTTGTTTCGTAGATATTGACAATGCTTACAATCATGTTATCTTGACATCTATTTTAACTGTTCTGGATAATTTAGAGGTAGGGTCTTAATTATGTAAATATATTTGGAATTTCCTAAAGGAGCGCTGGATTTTCATTAAATCGGACACAACAAAATTAGATTTTGTGGGGTGGGACTTGCACAGGGTGACCCGCTGTCCACTTTATTATTTAATATTGTGTCTGGCAATATTTGTTAAACTATTTCTAACGTCAGTATAATGCAATACGCTGACGATTTCGTGTTGCACATGTCTGACAGTAATATATTAAGAGCTAGGGATAATCTACAGTCTGCGCTTAACATGTTATCGTGTCTGCTGTCAAATCTTGGTCTAAACTTATCACCCACAAAAAGCAAATTGTGTATATTTAAGAAAAGACGCTACAGGGGGACTTTAGAGCTCAAAATCAAAAACGAACCTTTAGAAGTTGTCGAGAACTATCAATACCTAGGCGTCTGGCTGGATCGTGGTCTTAAATGGGGTAAACACATCAATGAGACATATGAGAGGTGTACGAAGACAGTAAATATTTTGAGAGTGTTGGCAGGTTCAGGGTGGGGGGTTCATTCTGTTCACCTATGGAGAATTTATATTTCAATCATTCGTAGTCGCATTGATTACGCTAGTTTTTTTTATGATGACTCGTACTACACATTCCTTAAAAAAATATATTTTTTTGAATGAACCGGGATAAACGGAAATACGACGACTACTACTACTACTACTACCATCGACTACTTGCCATCGATTCGCTAAGAAGAAGAACGGAAATACGATTGACGATTACACGTTCGCCCCAACCAGTTCCAGCCCTTTAGTTAAGTCCCTTAATGCCTTACTCTGTACTTATCAATTTTAATCATAAAGATCGAGATATCTAACAAATAGGTAGGAATTTTATTCGTCGACGAATTAAATAATCCCCCTATTTGGTTTAGATACCAATTAGATATCGTTGATCCCCAAAATTCTATTAATGTTTGATATTAATAATATTGTTCTAAATTAACCAGCTTTTCTTTCCCAAACAATTTTCCAAACATATTTTGCACTTTCAATTTTAAACCCCAAGAACACCTTGTTAGGCCTACCTTATTGTAAAGTTTGTTTTAAATTTTATTTTGATATTTTTGTGTCATCCCTTTTGGTCCCAGTGTCGAATTTTGGTATTAATTTTTTGTTGATTAAACCCTGTTATTCAATAAATCTCGTCTTCTTTATTCAATTTGTGTTTCGGCGATTATCACCCGTACATTGATCGCTGAAATACATACATAAGATATTTTCATAGAAAATAATTAACCAAATTATTTATATTTTATTTCAGAAAAATTCCTAGACTGATTTCACTTAAATTTAGTAAATACTTAAGAATATCCTATTTACCTTTATGTATTTGATTTTACCTGCCTAGTTTCTGCCTAAATAAGATTCCTAGACTATCTTCTTGTGAAATAAACAAGCTAGAACTATTTTACTTCACATTTAACTTTAAACGTGTGCGTGTGGTGAGTTATGTAGTTTTCCTCGGTGCAATGGAAGACTCCTGACTAAACTGTAGAAGTTTGAGGCAGCTTTTCTCGTGTACCTAATTCATAAAGAAGAGAAAGATCGAAGAGAAAGAAGAGAAAGATCGTGTGCATTCACACGGCCGTAAAGAAGTTTGGTTTGTGTGAAATGCGGGCATGTAATAAAATGCGGTTAAATAAGTTAAATATATAGGAGACCAGAAACAGTAGTAATTTTTACACGCAATACTCAGTGCCTAAGGCCTGGATCTTCTTCGACAGTTCCTTGAGATCACTGTGCAAACCAAGACTGCACTGGGAGACTATAGATTGGATTACAATATAGAATTATAAATCAATCCCTCGCTCGTTTCATAATAAAGGCCTCGCCATAAGGCGTTGTATTGAATTTATAGACATTTGACACCGTTTGGCGCCTATAAATCCAACCACGATAAACGTCGCGTTAACTAGACTTTCCTCCTCATCAGAAACATTTAGTTTTACTAACGCAACCAAACTCAATATATTTGGACTAAGGATAGTATTACTTCCTTTGTTATTCCATACAATAAAATAGTTAGATTTTACTTTAGTTAATGTAAGCAACTTTTCTTATCAAAGAAAAAAAGATATTTCTTAAAATTAAACAATAAAATTAATAAATTAAGAAAATTCAACCAATTCACAAAAATCCAAGGAGAAAAGATCACGTAGTTTTTTTTTTATTTTCCCTCCACAAGCCGTCCAAACAGCCAAAAAGCGCACCATTCGTCTTTTTGGTATACAACCTACAAGGTATTTCACCTTTCAATGTCATTCCATTACTCTATTTGTAAATCGTGACTTCAATAGAATCTCTTTAGTTTTGCATCTCTTTTCTCACCTGTTCTCCGTACATTCCACCTTTCCCTCCAACACAGCAATATGAACTATAAACCAACGTAATACGGTCCTATTTAGCATCCTTACTGTTACATGGCAGCACAATGAGATTTTATTCAGTATTTTATATTTTATAATGAAGGTTATTATTGTTTTAGATTTAATTACGAATAATTTAATCTTAAATTATTGTAATGAAATACTTATTTAATTATTTTCCTTTTTTTTAAAGTTTTAGTTTCATATGTTTGTAAACTAACGAACAGATGACGTTCTGTTCCGTTACACAATGAGACTTCGTTCTGGACACATTCCAATAAACAAATTTGCTTATATGATGAAGAAGGTTGATTCCCCTGATTGTTCGGAATGCGATCAGGTAGAAGATGTTTACCATGTATTGATGGAATGTGTCCGGAATGAAGGAATAAGGTGCGAATATGAGACAATTATGTGTCGCGACTACAGGCAGACTGGTACGTGCAACAGAGTTTTGGCTTTCCCGCTGTCGAGAGAAGCTAAGGCTCTGTACAAATTAGTGCGTCGTACCTTGGAGCTGAGATGACCTACACTGTGGAGTGTCAGCGCCAAGGAACGAGTCTCTTTTACTTTCACATTATTTGTTTGTAGCAGTAAAGAGCGATATGGTCAACTGCATGACCAAGCTCTTTAAAATAAGATTTAAAAAAAAAGCAACGGTTTGCATCATATATTGAAAATTGTCATAGAACAAACTCCTTAGTTTTGAACTTCCTATATGGCCTACTGCATGATCAAATAGATGCTCCTGAACTTTTAAACGGAGTTGGATACGCGTACCGTCGCGGCGTACCCGAGTCACTCCTCTCTTCAATGTTCCAGCTCATTCCACAAATTATGGTCAGAACGCAATACTTACTAGACTTCCCCGTACCTTCAATAAATACAACCATGTAACCGATATTTTCTCTGACTCAAAACATATTTTTAAAAGTAAAATCATTAAAACATACTTCGGCGACCAAAGTGATTAGGTAGACTTTACTGTACTAATGTTATAAAGAGGAAATATTTTTGTATGTGTCGTTTGGGCTTAAAAACTACGGGACCGTTTTCAAAAATTCTTTCGCCATCAGGATGCTACATTGTTTCTGAGTAACATAGGCTATATAATTTTCCCCAGTTTCCATGGGAACGTAGTCCCGATCGGGATGCTAGTATATTATATTTCTATTTCTACCTCTCTCTGTAAATTAACTCCTTTATTCTTTGGTTCGTCTCGTAC
>OX465243.1:25484114-25593333 GCA_949987775.1 Aproaerema taeniolella | reverse complement strand
CTTTATTATAATTTTTTTAATTTTTAATTAAAAAAATTATAATAAAGTAAAAAAAATTAATCATTTTTTCATCATTTTTTCATTAAGTCAATAGCTAAGGTTTTACAGCGCTCCGAAGTGAGTACTATTTTTCAGTACTCTTAACTATACCTATATTATACATGTGTACTAATAATATGTCATCAGTTATTGTTTTTTTTTTTTATTTTTTTTACTTTATTATAATTTTTTTAATTTTTAATTAAAAAAATTATAATAAAGTAAAAAAAATTAAAAAAAAACAATAACTGATGACATATTATTAGTACACATGTATAATATAGGTATAGTTAAGAGTACTGAAAAATAGTACTCACTTCGGAGCGCTGTAAAACCTTAGCTATTGACTTAATGAAAAAATGATGCAAATAAAAGTTGTTCCTCAAAAAACGATCTACAAAAATGGTCTGATATCATTTTTTCGTAAAATGATAAAAAAAAAGTTACATCGAAAAATATAAATTTTTTTCTCGAATTTCTGAAGATTTTCGCTTATAACTTTTTTATTTATAGTTCTACGACAAAAAGTTACTGGACCAAAGTTGTAGAGAATTTAATTTGCAACAAAAAATGTTATCAAATTTTTTTTATAAAATAAATAGTTTAAGAGATATACCGTAAAAACCATTTCAACCCCTATTTTCAAGATGGCGGCCGTGGGACAAGGGTGGCGACCCCACAAACTTGGTTTTAGCTTTACACTGACCCCCCCTACACATCAAAAAAATAAAATTGCGTCCTCTAAAAAACGCAACCCCAAATGTAACTTTTCAATGGACTATACCTTCGTGAATTATTCCACATTTTTTTAATTATAAAAATTAATGTTTCGCAAACGGATTGCTGAATCGAAAAATGTTCGTAGGAAACGTCTTCTATCACTCAATAATATCTGCGCGGCGAGAAAAAAATGTACGGGAAAGACCCTAATTTTTTTTCCATCATTTTATTTTTTAAGATCTGTCAGCGCAATCAATATGTATGACCATACCAAATCTCAGTTCTGTAGTACCAAGGATCTAATATTAGTAATTATATTCTTATTAATCCCAACAACGTTTGGGACTTGGTCGACTATTACTCGCAAACTTTTACGGCAATCAAAAGGAAAACTTATGTGTTATAGTTTTCCTTTTAATTTCGTCGTATACGTACTACGGTGAATTTTTTCATAATTTCAAAATTTTGAAAAACATATATTCATTAATTTGTTTTAAAGATACGTAATTTATGTACGCCCATTATGTTTTTTCTCTATACAAACTTTAAACAGCCATTTCAGGGTTATAATATCAAAAATTCCTTTCTTATTCCTTGCCTAAATGTAAAGTATACCTTTTTGTAGAATTTCAGTTTGCTAAGTCCAATGGCTTCAGCTGGGCGATGATAAATCAGAAACTGATTCAGGACCTTGCATTTTTAATTTTATTTTACCCAAAACCTAAGGACGATTTCCTTAGGGGATGATTTTCGAAAAATCGCGAAAAATATGTCCGTTTATTTCCTTTAAGGTATATCTTTACGAAGTTTTTAGCCAAAATTCCCAAAAATTTGTTTACTTTATACAAACTTTGAAACCCCATCCACCCATTCAAAAAATCCTTTCTTAGTGGTTTCCTGCTTTATAAAAGACACCTTTTTGTCAAACTTCAGCTTTCTAGGTCTAAGGGTTTGGGCTGGGCGTTGATCAATCAGTGAGTAATTCAGGACCTTGCAATTTAATTTAATTCAACCCATTTATACCCCTTAGGGAATTATTTTCGAAAAATTACGAAATACGTGTCCGTTCATTATCCGCTAGGTATATCTTGACGAAGTTTTGAGTCACAATGTCCAAAAAAATATTTTTCCCCAAACAAACTTTGAACCTCAATTTCACCCCTTTAGGGGTTGAATTTCGAAAAATCCTTTCTTGATGCTTGTTTACGTCATAAGAGACACCGTTCCACCAAATTTTAGCTTTCTAAGTCTAAGGGTTTGGGCTGGGCTTTGACCAATCAGTAAGTAATTCAGGACCTTGCCATTTAATTTAACTTAACCCATGTGTACCCCTTAGGGGTGATTTTTGAAAAATCGTGACCGTTTGTTTGCTTTAAGGTATATCTTAACGAAGTTTGGAGTCAAAATGTCCAAAAAAATATTTTCCCCCTACAAACTTTGAGCCCCCATTTCACCCCCTTAGGGGTTGAATTTCTAAAAATCCTTTCTTAGTGGTTTCCTGCTTTATCAAAGGCACCTTTTTGTCAAACTTCAGCTTTCTAGGTCTAAGAGTTTGGGCTGGGCGTTGATCAATTAGTAAGTAATTCAGGATTTTTTGTTCGTCTTATTTATTTGGATGATTTTGTTCGTCTTAATTTATTCGTTCTATTAGGTACTGATAGGTTCAAACTAATACATTTACATCCTCCGTCATCCCTTATTTTATCCCCATGGGAGTTGAATTTATCAAAATCCTATTTAAGCGAACTCATCACAGTAGCTCCAATCTTTAATTTCAGTTCAATCAGTCGAAAATCTAAGAAGATTTCTTTCATCACCTATTACCTTTCTTTCATCACCGATGTCTTTCATCACCTATTATATCCCCTCAGGGGTGGAATCAAAATCCATTCTTATAGGATGCCTAAGTCATAGTAGCTTTATGCATGCAAAGTCTCAGACCGATCGGTTTAAAATTGACAAAGATTCATACAAACTTTCATCCCCTATTTCATCCCCTTGGGGGTAGAATTGATCAAAATCCTTTCTTAGCGGATGACTACGTCATAACATCTACCTGCATGCCAAATTTCAGCACGACCCGTCTTTTGGTTTGGGCTGTGCGTTGATAGATCACTAAGTCAGTCAGTCACCTTTGAGTTTTATATATTTAGATTTCATCACCTATTATATCCCCTTAGGGGTGGAATCAAAATCCATTCTTATGGGATACCTACGTCATAGTAGCTTTATGCATGCAAAGTCTCAGACCGATCGGTTTAAAATTGACAAAGTTTCATATAAACTTTCATCTTCTTTTTCATCCCCTTGGGGATAGAATTGATTAAAATCCTTTCTTAGCGAATTCCTACGTCATAACATCTACCTGCATGCCAAATTTCAGCCCGATCCGTCGATTGGTTTGGGCTGTGCGTTGAAAGATCACTAAGTCACCTTTGAGTTTTATATATTTAGATAGGCCATTTGTTGAAGTGTTTATTTTTAATAGAACTTCATACGCATTACTCGACACAGGTGCTCAAGCATCTTTGATTCACACTTCGTTGCTTGCTTCGCTGAATGTTGCGTACCAACCTGATTCCGGTCATAGTGTCGTATCTGCAGACAATTCTCCGATGTCTATACTTGGTTCCGTTTCCTTACCCGTTCGTTTTAATAATATTACACAGCAACACCGTTTTCTTGTTACATCACGTATTACTACGCAATTGATTTTGGGTATTGAATTCTGGAATAACTTTGGCCTAACGTCTGTCATTTGCGGAGCTTTTAATTCCGGTATTTCTGGGAAGATGTTCTTACAGGACCCAGTTCAAACGATGGATCAAGCTGTTATTGGCGAGAATAAGTTTGTCCAGTCTCGTTCTTCCTTATCTGCTGATCAAGAAGCACAATTACAAGAAGTAATCAAAGTCTTTGATGAGATTTCTTCTGAAAAAAACCGGCCAAGAGCGTGTCGGGACACGCGCATTGTAGGGTTCCGTAGCAGCATGGTTCAAATATGCAGCTGGCTTCTTAATTCTACGAGCATATGGACGGTTAAATCGCTAATAATGTCTAATAAAAACGAGGTCACAAAGAAAGAAAGTAACTAAAGGAGAAATGTAGATTCCAGCGCCATAAAGAAAATGAAAAAAAATCATCTGTTTAATAACCAC
This sequence comes from Aproaerema taeniolella, assembly GCA_949987775.1. Classification (NCBI taxonomy): domain Eukaryota; kingdom Metazoa; phylum Arthropoda; class Insecta; order Lepidoptera; family Gelechiidae; genus Aproaerema; species Aproaerema taeniolella. The sequence goes on along the minus strand of OX465243.1, from coordinate 25,589,416 downwards.
CTCGCGTGGATACAAATGGTTGTATAAAAATTGTTTACATTACGTATTCATTTAAAACGGGTGTACTATCGTTACGGTCGTAGTTAGAGATGAAAGAGACTGCCTTTTAAGGCTTATTAAAAAGACTCGCCTCCATCTTACAGGACTTGATTCTTAAAGTAAGACTGAAAGTTCGAATTTTTATTAATAAGACTCAGTAGTTTATTAAAAGATTAAAAACTAAAACGACTCGAGTTCTTTCAAAATACTAAAAGACTTAAACGACTCAAGTTCTTTTATGTAAAAGGGATCGCAACGCAGTTTGTGTGTGATATTAAATATTTCTTTTGTAACCGATCAACCAAAAGGAATAAATAATTCACGCCTAAACCACTAAATACATTTTGATAACATTTGACAAGGAGATAAAAATGAGATATTTACATTCTATCAACACATACCTTACGACTGTCGACTTCCCAGATAATGAGTCGCCAGTCTTTGAAGTCCTTTAAGCTGTTTAAGTAACAGCTCAGTTTTTTACGTTAAAAGACTTCGACTACAAAAGCTAGTCTTATGACTAAAGGATGGGAACTAAAAGACTGAATCAGTCGCGAGGCGTCAAAAATAAGGTGAGTCTTTATTAAAAGCCTTAAAAGACTGAGTATCTTCCATCACTAGTCATAGTCGATGTTAAAATCTCCAAATACTATAGTATAAAAAACAAATGTATGAAAGAGTTTGTAGTTTCAGAAATAACTTTAGTTTTGGTGTAAACATAACATAATGAAATTATAAAATTCGCGAGCGAAGCGAGCGAAATTTTTTTTTTTTTGCTACAAATTATTAGAAATAATATAGACCTGCTGATAAAATAACCTCGCCTCACTTTTAGTATTGAACCTTGTAAACATATTCTTATTAATTCCAAAAACGTTTGGCACTTGGTCGACTATCACTCGCAAACTTGAAAGGCTAACTTATGTGTGATAGTTTTTCTTTTAATTCCGTTGTATATTCTACCAAAGAGAATTTTTTCTCATTTTTAGAAACAACCGTTTAGCTGGTAGAGGGGGGGGACACTAACTTTGGTTTAAGGCTAAATACAACAGAATGGAAGTATTTAATCCGCGAGCGAAGCGAGCGCGAATTTTTTTTGACTTTAAAATTTTTTTTGTTTTTTTAGCAACAAAAGTATTGTTAGGAATAATTTTGGCTGGTGCTAAAGAGCAGGTCGCGTGGCGATTGTGTATAATTTTGATGTCATTTTCGTAATTAACACCCCCAAAAACCTATAACGACACATGAAATGTCAATATGGTACAGCTTGGCTTTAGACCTTGCCTCACTTTTAGCGTGGAACTTTGTATGGCAGTTGTTTTGGATTAGGTTGAACTTCGTCGTAAATGCTAAATGCTCGTGGAATAATTATTTAACTTTTTTTTTTCATTTTAAAAATTAATTTTTCGCAAACGGACTGCTGAATCGAAAAACGTTCGTAGTTAACCCCTTCAATCTTTTAAAAAACTATCCTATGACATCCCACTCAATGATATCGGCGGGAAAAAAAAATCCATCGCCCTTTCACATGTATGGGAAACACCTGAAAAAAATTTTTTTACAAAATTTTATTTTTTCTATTTGTCGGCGCAATTAATATGTATGAACATGCCAAATTGCAGCTCTGTACTACCAAGGATCTAATATTAGTAAATATATTCTTATTAATCCCAACAATGTATGGCACTTGGTCTACCATTACTCGCAAACTTGAAGGGCCAACTTATGTTTTATAGTTTTTCTTTTAAATTTGATGTATGTTATACCTATGTGAATTTTTTCACATTTTTAGAATCAACCGTTTAGCTGGTAGAGGGGGGGGACACTTGTGTTTGACAAAAATTTTCACTTTAAAAATGTATGATTCGCAAACGGAGTGCTAAATCGAAAAATGTTCGTAGTAAACCCCTTCTGTCTTTTAAAAAGCTATTCCTAGACACCCCACTCGATGATATTGGCGAGAAAAAAAAAATTCATCGCCCTTTCACGTCTATGGGAGACACCCGAAAATAAATTTTTTTCTAAGGTTTTACTCTACAGTTCTATCGGCGTGATTACTATGTATAACTATGCCAAGTTTCAGCTCTGTAGTACTAAGGGTTTCTTAGAAAACCCGCGGACAGACGGACAGACGGACAGACGGACATGGCGAAACTATAAGGGTTCGTAGATTACTACGGAACCCTAAAAAGGGTATCAGTAGGACTACCTGGCTTAGTCATAAAATAGTTACTACAGGATCTCCTATCAGGCAGCGGTATTATCCACTTTCACCCACCAAGCTTAAGGTCTTGAATGAAGAAATCGATAAAATGCTTAATGATGGGATTATACGTCCGTCGCGTTCTCCTTGGGCGAGTCCTGTTGTTATGATTACAAAGAAGGATGGTTCTATCCGTTTTTGTGTTGACTGTAGGAAGTTGAATAGCTTTACGATACGTGATTCTTATCCTTTGCCTAAGATCCAGGATATTTTAGATAACCTACGAGGTGCGAGATACATGACTACGCTTGATTTCTGCAGCGCGTTTTGGCAAATCCCCCTTTCTGATAAGGATAGCTGTGAGAAAACTGCGTTTATCGTTCCACAGCGTGGTCTATTCGAGTTTGTTAGAATGCCCTTTGGACTAACCAACGCTGCTTCTGAGATGCAGAGGCTGACGGACATGATAGTTAATTTTGAGTTCACTGCTGATGGCAATAACTGTGTTTTTGGTTATGTTGACGACCTCGTCCTGGTCTCTCGCGATTTTGAGGGTCATCTTGAGCTTATTCGTAAGGTGGCCGCGCGTCTTAAAGAAGCAGGTTTGACGGTTAATCTCATGAAGTGCGAGTTTTGCGAGAGTCAGCTTTAGTATCTTGGGTATATCGTAAATGAAATAGGTCTTCAGACTGATCCTGCGAAACTAAGTTCCATCCGTGAGTTTCCGGTGCCAGAGAATGCCAAGTCTTTGCATGGTTTCATTGGTCTTTGTTCTTATTACCGTAGGTTTGTGAAAGATTTTTCCACGATAATTGCTCCTCTCACAGTCTTGATTGATAAGAAAAAGGGAAATGATAAAATTGAAAGGCCAGATTCTGCACGAGCAGCTTTTGAAAAATTAAAAACGGTTGATACTCCAGTTATGTCTTGCCCTGATTTCTCAAAGCCGTTTATTTTACAATGTGATGCATCCTCTGTTGGTTTAGGTTCAGTACTTTCTTAGGAGTTAGATGGTGAAGAGCATCCAATTGCATACATTCGCATTTGTTTTCGAAGGCTGAGAGAAATTACAGCACAACTGAGCGAGAACTCCTTGCAGTTCTGGATTCTATCAATCACTTTCGTGGTTACCTTGATGGGATGCGTTTTTCAGCTATCACCGATCATATTGCTTTAAAATGGTTATTAACTATTGACAACCCTTCTGGTCGTCTAGCACGCTTGGCGACCATTATTTCTCAGTATACTTTTGACATAATTCATAGAAAAGGTATCATAACGTTGTTACTGATGCACTGTCACGTAACCCCATAAATGTGGGCATTATTTCTTATAATGGAGGAACTCTTAACACTTCTGATCCCTGGTATAAAAAGATTTATGATGGTGTTTCTAAAAATCCTCAGATGTTTCCAGCGTATGTTATTAATGACGGAATACTTCTCCGTAGGATGTCTTCTGATTTTCCGTTGTCTGAAGACCCATGGCAGATAGTACTGCCTTCAGAACAGTATCAAAACGCAATATCTGAGGTACATAACAAGTTACCTTCTATTCACCCAGGTGTTAATAAAACTTATTATAAGTTAAAGTCCCTTTATTATTGGCCAAACATGTTTCATATTCTCTAAGAAGCGCTTAGAGCTTGTGAGACTTGTAAAGCTTTTAAGATCTCAAATACTCAACCCCGAGGCCACATGTTATTTCCTAAAGAGGTTGCGGCATCGATGCGATCGATCTCTCTTGACATTATTGGTCCGCTACCGTTGGCGTATTATGGTTATCGCTATACTTTAACTATAGTTGATGTATTTACTAAATACGTTTGGCTAAATCCTTTAAAAAGGGTTAATAGTCAAACGATCGCTACCATTCTTGAGAGGGATATCTTTTTGTGCTATGGTGTTCCGCCTACGTTGTTATGTGATAATGCAACAGTTTTTCATAGTAACCAGTTTCGTTCATTTTTGGCTTCCTATGGTATTCCTTCAACTTATTATACCCCTTATTATTCCCCACAGGCATACCCTGTGGAATGCTATAACCAGTCAGTGGTCACTTGTCTTAGTATTTTAGTTGAAAATGACCAGCGAAGTTGGGCCAAGGTATTACCCAAAATGAAACTATATTTAAACTCATGTATAAATATGGCAACTGGATTTACCCCCAATTTTCTGATATTTGGAAGGGAAGTACATTTAGATGTCAGTTCACGGCGTGTATGCGAGACTCGAGGCGTTGATTTAGCTGAGAGTCGCGTTGAACGTGCGGCTGCGCTCTCTTCCCTTGATCAGGTTTTTGCTAAGGTTTCAGATAGTCTTTCGTTAGCGTTTTTACGGAATGCGAGTTATTATAATAAAAGTCGTAACCCCCTCATTTTAAATGTCGGTGATATTGTGTGGCACAGAAACTTCTCACGTTCGTCAGGCGCTGACTATTTTTCGAGTAAATTTGCACCCAGATTCACTATGTCTATGAGTTACAGGATGTCAATTCTCCTTCCTCTGGTACTTATCATATTAAAGATATACACAAATAACGTCTTTTTTTCGTCGTTAGTTAAATTTTTTTCTTTTTCTTTTTGGTCGTCTTTGGGTGTATATCTTTTTACCCTTAGACAAAGATTTTTTTTTCATTGGTCGGGTGGGCTATAAAGCCATTGTTGCCTGTCAAGTTCGTTTGTTCGATTTTTGTCTTTGAGGTCAGTGTTCTTTTCCAAAGACTTTTTACCTTTTTTTTTCTTAGGCAATTTTTTTTTTTGCTTTGTAGTCTTACATTTGTGCACGTCATAGTTGAACTATATTTATGGTATGGTTTTGCATAGCCATTATGGTGGCAACATAGACATAGAAAAAAATATTTGGTGGCAACCATTATTTTTGACTGTCAAGTGCGAGTTGACTGACAGTCCATTATTTTCTTTGAAGTCTAGGTCTGTGGTATTTGTTATTTGTCGTCAGTTGTTGGCATTTTGAAAGTTTTAGAAAACTTTTACGTAAATTATTACGTATTAGGTAATTAATTATTGTTGTTTCAATTGTTGATAGCTTTTAGTGTTAGTTATTTAGGGCTAGTTAGGGTTCCGTAGTAATCTACGAACCCTTATAGTTTCGCCATGTCCGTCTGTCTGTCTGTCCGTCTGTCCGTCTGTCCGTCTGTCCGCGGGTTTTCTAAGAAACCCTTAGTACTACAGAGCTGAAATTTGGCATGTTTATACATATTAATCACGCCAACAGAACTGTAGAGTAAAACCTTAAAAAAAAATTTTTTCGGGTGTCTCCCATAGACGTGAAAGGGCGATGAATTTTTTTTTTCTTGCCAATATCATCGAGTGGGATGTCATAGAATAGCTTTTTAAATGATAGAAGGGGTTTACAAAGAACGTTTTTCGATTTAGCACTCCGTTTGCGAATCATAAATTTTTAAAGTGAAAATTTTTGTCAAACACAAGTGTCCCCCCCCCCTCTACCAGCTAAACGGTTGTTTCTAAAAATGTGTTAAAATTCACAGAGGTAGAATATACATCAAATTTAAAAGGAAAACTATAAAACATAAGTTGGCCCTTCAAGTTTGCGAGTAATGTAGACCAAGTGCCAAACATTGTTGGGATTAATAAGGTTTTTACAGCAATATTTTAAAGAAATATGTGTTTAGGCTACAAAATTTTAAGTGCAGTAAGTAAGACATTGTGTAAAATATACGGTGTTTACAACAATAAATTAAATGCTGACGGTTTTTACAGCAATAGTTTATAGAAATATGTGTTAAGGCTACAAAATTTGATGTGCAGTAAAAGACATTTTTTTGCGAATATGATAATTTTAAATATACAGATCGATAGAGCTCGCGAAACTGAGTAAGATAGCGTTAAAAAGTGATTTGGGCCAAAATGGCTTTTACAACAATTGTTCCCCAAGGGGTCGATATTTACTAATATTAGATCCTTGTTACTATAGAGCTGCAATTTGGCATGTTCATACATATTAATAGCGCTGACAAATATAAAAAATAAATTTTGTAAAAAAAATTTTTCGGGTGTTTCCCATACATGTGAAAGGGCGATGGATTTTTTTTTCTCGCCGATATCATCGAGTGGGATGTCATAGGATAGTAGTTTTTTAAAAGATAGAAGGGGTTTACTACGAACGTTTTTCGATTCAGTAGTCCGTTTGCGAAAAATTAATTTTTAAAATGAAAAAAAAAAGTTAAATATTTCACGAGCATTTAGCATTTACAACGAAGTTAAGTCTAATCCAAAACAACTGCCATACAAAGTTCCACGCTAAAAGTGAGGCAAGGTCGAAAGCCAAGCTGTAACATATTGACATTTCATGTGTCGTTATATGTTTTTGGGGGTGTTAATTACGAAAATGACTTCAAAATTATACACAATCGCCACGCGACCTGCTCTTTAGCACCAGCTCGAAATTATTCCTAACAATACTTTTGTTGCTAAAAAAATTAAAAAAAAAAAATCGCGATTCTGTTGTATTTAGCCCAAAACCAAAGTTAGTGTCCCCCCCCCTCTACCAGCTAAACGGTTGTATCTAAAAATGTGAAAAAATTCTTGTTGGTAGAATATATAACAAAATTAAAAGAAAAACTATTACACATAAGTTGGCCTTTCAAGTTTGCGAGTGATAGTCGACCAAGTGCCAAAAGTTTTTGGAATTAATAAGAACATGTTTACAAGGTTCAATACTAAAAGTGAGGCGAGGTCTAAAAGTGAGGTGACATTTTAGGTATCGTTTAATAGGGTTTTGATGGTGTTTATTACGAAAATGACATCAAAATTATTTTATCAGCAGGTCTTTATTATTTCTAATGTTAGCTTGCGAAAATCGATTGATTAAGGGACAACACTACTTCACTTGATCAACTGGACACAACACTACTTTTTTCACTTTGACGTTTTGATACGCGCGTGATAGAAGGGGTAAAATATAATTCGAAATAAAACGTCACGCGTCAGTTCTAATCGCTCTCTAATTCAGACTGTTTTGTTAAACCTATGAGTACATCTTAGTTCTACCATATCAATGACAAATAACAAAGGACTTAAGTCAACCTTAGACAACTACTTACTTGAACTACAACCTTATTTCTATACGCTTACGATTAACTATATTTAAACGCACGCCGGTGGTGTGGCGTGGTTATCACGGCCTTCCTGCCCCAAGCTTTGCTCTCAAAGCTTGTCTCTATTTTACCTAAAAACAGAAAAATATTAAAACAAATGCATACAAAACATATTTAGAAGTATCTGAGGGACACTTCTTTTGTCATATTATTATTTGGCTCGGTCAACGACCCGATTCATTAGTGCTTTTTTGTCATAATTCAGGCGCGGTCTACGACCCTACTGAAGTAAATTTTTTTGTTGAACTGCCAGGTGCAGTTCCCTCAGCACCTTTTTTTACATTTGAGTATTATTTTTGTTTTGCGATTCTGGCACACTTACATATTTTGTAAGTTGCTTACGCCACTTAATTATTTTATTGTTACTGAACTGCGATCCCAGCGCACTATTTCGAATAGTCGCTTACGCTTTGTTTATTAATAGTATTTTTTATACGGTCCTAGCGCACTGTATCAGCCGCTCGCGCTACACTTTATATTTTTTTTTTCTTTTTTTTTTTAATTTACCTTATCTATTGGGCTTTACCTTATCTATTGGGCTATCACGGTCCCAACATTTTCGCCAGCTTCTCTGTGCCAAAGCCTGATTCTATCTTTGGGTACAATCTGTATTGTCTTTTTTTTGTACATTTCTGACTTTGTACCTATCTTTAGGCAAGCTCTTGATAATTAAAAATGGCCCTTTATAACGTGGGTCTAGTTTGCTCAAGCGGGTTCGTTGTTGCTGAACGTAAACAATGTCGCCTTCTTTCAATTGCAAGTTGTTTCTTCGCAATTTATCAAACCTTTGCTTTGATTTCAATGCATTATTTCTGAGTCTTTCCTCTGCTGTAACTCGTAATTGATGAACATCAACAGCTGACTCAATATCAGGTAAATTGGCACTTAATCGCCTCAAAGCAGGTACTTCCGAACGAATGCCTGTTAATAATTCTATCGGTGTGCAACCGATGCTTTTTTGTAACGTTGTGTTAAGTGTTAATTGTAATTTCCATAGAACGCTCGACCATTCTGATCCTTTTTCTACTTCGCAAGCCAGTAAGTTTAAAACTGTAGCAACGTATCTTTCAGCTTGGCCATTTGCTCTGCTGGCGCCGGTTGCTATATAATGTACTTCAATGTCCATTCTTTTGAGAAGTTCTTTTGTTTCTCTGCTTGAAAAATTTGTTCCTTTGTCAGTAATGATTCTTTTTGTGGTTCCAAACAAGCTGAGTTGTGGTTCTAAGGCTTTGACAAGTTGCGAGCTCGTGAGGCTCTCCAGTGGAACCAATATAATGAATTTGGTATAGGCATCCACGAGTAATAATATGTATCTATAAAGATCATTCGATGTACCAAATGGACCTGTACAGTCAGCGTGTACTGTGTGAAAAGGGATTGGTAGTTTTTCTATTGGGTATAGCAATCCTTGTTTTGGTCCACTCGGGCGTTTTGCAGATAAACAGGTGATACAGTGGCCGATATATTTTCTCACAAAAGATGTCATTTTAGGAAACCAATATTTGGCTTTCAATGATTCTATTGTTTTGTCTACGCCGATGTGGCATTGTTCATCGTGATACAGTCGAGTAAGGTTAAATCTCATCGAAGACGGTACATAATACCGTGTTATATTCTCATTTTTTCTCATCAATATTCCATCTTTTATCGTATATTCTTTCAGTTCATCAGGGTTTTCTTGTACTCGTCTCATTAAATCCATTGTTTCTGGATCTCCCTTTTGTGTAGCTTCCAGCCATGTCACTTGATCATTTATTAGAACATTTTCTGTGTCAACTCTTGATCTTGATTGGTCCTTCTCAGTTACTGGATTTCTACTCAGAAAGTCTACATGCTGTATGCTACTGCCTTTCCTGTACTCTATATCAAAATTAAAATCTTGTATGTATGCCCACCATCTCGCTACTTTTGGCAATAAGTCTCTTTTCTTTGATGTCGCTTTAACAGCATTGCAGTCTGTAACTAGCTTGAACTTGATGCCTAATAAGTACACTCGGAAGTATTTTAAAGCATATACGATTGCAAGTGTCTCGAGTTCATAGCTGTGATATTTAGATTCTTCCGGGGAAGCCTTTTTGCTATAATATGATACCACCCGTAGATCTTTGTCATGTCTTTGAAATAGTATTGCCCCAAATCCTAGGCTGCTTGCATCTGAATGCAATTCTGTTTCACGGTCAGGATCAAAGACTACCAACAATGGTTGGCTAGTTAATTTTTCTATCAAGTACTTTCGTGATATTTCACATTCTTCGGTCCAGTTGAATTTTATATCCTTTCTCAGCAGATTGGTAATACATGCTGTTTTTGTCGCAAACTCTGGTATATATTTACGGAAGTAACCAGCTAAGCCCATCAATTGTCTGACTTTTTTTACATTTGTTGGTACTGGAGCATTTTTCAAAGCTTCAATCTTTGCATTTCCAGGACGAATTCCATCTTTAGATACAACTCGACCCAAATACTCAATTTCCTCTTGCAAGAATTTGCACTTTTTCAAGTTTAAAGTAAATCCAGCATCATCTAATGCTTTGAGAACTAAGTCTAGACGTTCTAGGCCTTGCTCTATGGTCATGGAAGGTATTATTACGTCATCAATGTATGAGAGGGCGATGTCATCTTTCAACCCTTTGAGCGCAGTATTAGCGGCCCTTTGAAAGGTACTGGGTCCATTACATAAGCCAAAAGGAACTTTCATCCACTCATAGTGTCCGTCCGGTGTGACGAAGGCAGTTTTCTCAATTGATTCTTTTCCTTTGATAGGTATACCATGAAAACCGGAAGCCATGTCAAGAACAGTGTAAAATCGCGCTTTTCCCAATCTGTCCAACTGATCGTCAATCAGAGGTAACGGATATCTATCCTTTACAGTAACACGATTCAGTGCACGATAATCTACGCACAATCTGTCGCTTGAGTCCTTTTTCTTTACTAATATTATAGGCGACGCGTAAGGTGAAGTGGACTCTCGTATAATATTATTATTAAGGAGCTAGGTTATTATGTCTTGTACTTTAGAACGTTCAGATGCCGACAAACGGTATGGATGGTAAACAATTGGTTCACAAGTCGTGGTTCTAATTTCCATGCTGCCTGTTTTGATTTCACGGATTTTGTTCTTTGAAGCAATAAGTCCAGAGTACTTTATCAACAGTTCTCGTAACTGAGCTTGAGCTTGTACAGGAACGTGACTAACACAGTTTTGTATAGCGTCCTCCAAGTTATAAACAGTTTCATATTTCTGGAACTGGGAGCGTCGAACAATTGTAGTACCTTTGCAGGAAGTTATGAACATTATATCGGTTGAAGTTATAGCGTCTCTGCCTACTATTGCGTCGTACCGTATTTCTTTGTCTTGCACAATATAAAAATCAGTTTCTAATGAGACATTTTCTAACTGGATTATGACAGTAATTTTTTCCGTAGAAGTTAGTATCTCATTGGAAAGTCCACAAAGGTAAATATGCGAAGGCTGCCGGTGTACACCCAAAGATTTCGCTAATGATTCTTTTATCAAAGAACACGATGCTCCGCTGTCAATTAGAACATATATGAGTTTTCCATTTACTATAATAGGAGTGGTACATACCCGTCCGTTGGAAACAGAGTTGATATCTTTGGTTCGTTTATCCATTCGTTGTTTTGTCCAGCACTGTTCCGTATTGTGGCCTCTCTTGTGGCAAAATGTACAGTTCTCAGATTTCATTTTCACGTCTTGTCTACTTGTTGAAGGTCCATCGCTTATGTCGGTACTCTGCGTAATTGCTTTATTTGGCAGCTTGTCCACACTCGTTCGGCATTCACGTAAAAGATGTCCAATTCGATTGCATCGATGACACCGCTTCAATTCTCGCATAATTCTCGGTCGCTTAAAACCTTTTGAATCATAAAATGATTCAGAATTATCTTCGCTGTTTTTTTCTGTGTTTGTATTAATTGTTGGAAAAGTTGGGATATAACGAGCTAACTTCTCATAGAGCATTGGGATTGTAATGGCACTACTCGCAATTGATTTTGCATGAGGATCGGTGATGCCTCCTGTAATCAGCTCAATTATCTCACTTTCTTCAAATTTAAGTCTCAACTGTTTCAGAATTCGATGTTTCTTTGCAGCATAAATCGACACTGTAGAGTATTGATCACTTCTCATATTTGCAGCAATCTTGAAGTCTCTGTGCAAGTCTCTACATTTTGGAAAAGTGGTGGTCAAATCTTCCTTAAGTGCTGGCCAGGTCCGATTACCTGGGGTCCACTCCTTGTAAAGATCTTTTGCTGGTCCCGCCAGAAACGGTACACACCTTGCGATTGTTTCAACATCATCCCATTTGTGTCTATTTGCTAAAGCTTGCACTTCACTGCACCATTCATGGGCCTCGATAGCTCCGATAGTAGGATTAAAAGTTGGCAATGCAATAGCTTTACTTGTAGAGTTAAAAAATGGTTGTGTTTCTAGTTCATTCACTTCAGTCACTACACTATCACGATTGTTATTCTTTCTTTTTCTATTTTTATCACTCATTTTTACAAACTATAAAATTTATTGTCCACTTAAACTTTTATTATTGTCCTTACTTATATTTTATTTTTAAATTGTGGTGCGCGAATCCCACTTCTGATGATAGAAGGGGTAAATTATAATTCGAAATAAAACGTCACGCGTCAGTTCTAATCGCTCTCTAATTCAGACTGTTTTGTTAAACCTATGAGTACATCTTAGTTCTACCATATCAATGACAAATAACAAAGGACTTAAGTCAACCTTAGACAACTACTTACTTGAACTACAACCTTATTTCTATACGCTTACGATTAACTATATTTAAACGCACGCCGGTGGTGTGGCGTGGCTATCACGCGCGTGTTTGCATTATTATTGAAAAGGAATGTAACTTGTTGAATAAATTACTTTAACAGTACTTTTGGTTTCAATAATTTCAGAAGTGGAACTGTATCAACGCTTCAGTGAAGTTCGCTTACAAAAAGTGATAAAAACCGGTATTTCGACCTAACAAACAGTGCTGATTGACCCTGATAATTTTCTAGTTTAATTTCGCAAAATAGATGCTTTTTAGTGTGTAATTAAGTCATAAGAACATTCAAAATACTTTTGTTCGTGTTAAATTATAGTTTTAGTCAGTTTTTATTGATAATTTAGTGTGTGCAAATAATTTGTGAAAAACAAGTTTGAACACGTTCGTGCGGTGCCGGTGGTTTTGCTGTTAAAAGCTTGTTAACCTAGAGTGCCACTATTCGGGCTAAAACCTGGATAGGCAGGCCTCTGGACCGCTTTGTATGGTTGCCTGGATCCTACAATCATAGAAAAGTTTGTTCCTGGTTGTCGGTGAGCTGTATCATTTCTGACTTTGAAATTTGAACTTTATTAACATTGGTGTACAATTATATTGGTCTCTCTTTATTTACTAACACTACACTAGCTTATACAATACTGGCAAGTGAGAAAATACTTTGAAGAACAATTTTCAGATTGAAACTTTCTGTATAGTGAAACTTATTTTCTATTTTTATTTGAAACTGGACTTATTTATCTAAAAGATTCTGATTGTATTTTATTGAACTGGGTGTGCTCTTACTATACTAATACAATTTTTGTGTATTTTGGTCATTTTTGAACATTTTAACATGGGTCGATCAAAACATAGGAAACGGTCTCCGAGTAGCTCGAGTTCATCTTCCTCTGATAGGGGTAGAAAGAAAATTAAGAGGGAGTTAAAACATAAGAAGAGGCGTATTGAAGCTCTTGAGGGCTTGGTTAGAGAGCTTCGAAAAACCAGGAGTTATGGGGGTCAAACAACACCGCCTCTTGGATCTGTAAGTTCAGTGGTTGAGGTGGTACCAATCGAAGCTTCTACTAGCAATGCTGCACCACAGCCTGTAGTTCGCTATGTTGGGCGTAATGACTTTGTGCCTGAGTTCAATCCACAAACCACTTCGGTGTCCGTGGAACATTGGATTCGCAATTTAGAAAGCACGGCAAAAATGCATGGATGGGATGAACGCACACTAATTTGCAACTGCACTTCCAAGTTGGCGGGTTATGCCAAAGGATGGTATGAACAACAAGCATCTTATGAGATTAGCTGGAATTAATGGAAGGAAAAACTTATTAAAGCATTTCCGTTCACTAAGAATAAATTGTCCCAAATAAGAGAACGGGTGAAACGCGTAAAACTTCCAACTGATGATCCCATATCATTTTATTATAATAAATTAGGACTAGGAATATCATGCCAGTTAAGTGATGAGGTCATCACTGAAGCCGTAATTGGTACCCTGGGTAACAAACTTCTGGAAGTAGGGGCTAAATCAGCAGGATGCCATGACACAAGTTCATTATTGCGCTACTTAGCTAGTGTTAACAATTCTGATGTTAAGGAACAAGATCAAGCAGTACCAACACAAAAGAATGAAGGATTATACCGTAATATAAAATGTTACTCTTGTGGTAAGATAGTCTTGTGGTAGATAGTCGAATAGGTGCCTTACTTTTAGTAAGGACAACAGAAAAATTCAAAATAAAAATAAAGAATTCAAGAAATGCTCTTTTTGTGAACGCTCAGGACATATAGAAGCAGAGTGTTATAAGAAGAAAAACTCAAATAAACATTGTACGTTCTGTGGGATTGATGGACACACTTTGGAAGAGTGTAGGAAAAATTCAAAGATAGGACCACAAAACAGGGTGGTACGAAAAGTTCAAACAGTGTGCTGTGACTCTTCGGACAAAAAGTACTTCAAAAATATATTAGTTAACGACACCACTGCGAATGCTTATATAGATTTTGGAAGTTCATGCAATGAAACAGAGTTTTTATGAGAAACAAGGTCATGAAACAGAGTTTTTATGAGAAACAAGGTCTAGAGATGACACCAAATCATACAATTGTAATTAAAGGCTACGGAAATGCATTGGTCACTCCAGCAGGGTCAGTATCAGCGAAACTGGTTATTGACAGTGTGGAAGTGGAAAACAAATTTTATATTGTGCCCGATGCCATTCAAGACGTTGACGTTCTTATTGGCCAGCCATTCACTGAATCTGCAAACTTGGTTGTCGTTAAAACTCCAACTGAATTAAATATTTTTGAGGATGTAATGGCATATCAAGTCACCGAATTATGCGAGGCTCTAAAAAAGACATCCTTGTATCCAGAAGCTGATGTACAGCTTACTCCTGGGATTAATAAACTTAGAGTACGCGTCGATCCTATTCTTAATGGTACGCTGAACGTTAATCTCAGTGAGCAGCGCAAACCTTTACACGAGACAGACGTGCTAAATGACCAGGTAACTTCTACTGATGGCCACACGGTAATAAAACTAGTTAACAAGACTAACACAATAATAGAACTGTAAGAGAAAGACTGTATTGCAAGAGCTGAAGTAAATGAACAAAATGTGGACAAAACAGATATTAAGATGGGGAAAAATCTAACAGAAAATGAAAGAACAAGTTTGAATGATCTATTGATTAAATATGACCACTGTTTCTCTGGAAATGGTATGGAATTGGGAAATTGTAGCGTGGAGATGAGTATTAAACTGACAGAAGAAAAGATAGTAAATTATAAACCTTACCGGATGTCATTTCATGAGAGAAATATTGTTAGAAATATTATTGAAGACCTTTTAAATTGAAGACCTTGAAGGAATCATTGAACCATCTAAATCTCCGTTTGCTAGTCCCATCATACTGGTAAAGAAAAAGGATGGTGGTCACCGGCTATGCGTCGATTACAGGGCGCTTAATAAAATCACAGAGAAGGAGCGGTATCCTCTGCCAATTATACAGGATCTGTTGGACAGATTGGTGGATCAGTCAGTATTCTGTTGCCTGGATTTGGCCAATGGATATCACCAAATCAGGATCACGGAAAGCTCTAGACCACTGACTGGATTTGTAACTCCTGATGGTCACTACCAGTACAAGATGATGAGTTTTGGCCTCTGTAATGCTCCTGCTGTATTTCAGCGGGCTATGAACGAAATATTGGAGCCAGTCATTCATTCTTGTGCTGAAGTGTACATTGACGATGTAATAGTTTGGGGCAAAGATAGGAAGGAATGTTTAGCAAACTTAGAGAAAGTGCTGGGGTTGATTGAGAAAGCTGTTGTCAAATTGAAGAAAAGTAAATGTTCCTTCTTGACCGAATGTGTGGAATATCTGGGACATGAGATATCTAGCGGTGAGATACGACCATCATCTCACAAGATAACTGTAGTTACCAAATTCAAAACTCCTGCCAACGTCCACGAGTTGCGTCAATTCCTTGGTCTTGCCAGTTATTTTCGCAAGTTTATACAGAGTTTTGCGACAATATCGCGACCACTCACGATGCTCACGAAGAAGACTGTAGACTGGAAATGGGGACCAGATCAGGAACATGCTGCGCAAAAGCTAAAGGATATACTAACCGCAGATCCTGTACTTGCTATTCTTTTCAGGATGATAATCCTGAAAAAGAAACACAGGTACATACGGATGCGTCTAAGGTGGGCCTGGGTGCTGTACTGCTGCAACGGCAGTCTAAAGAAGAGCTGAAGGTTGTCGCTTATGCAAGCAGACAGACCACAGCAACTGAGGAAAAATACCACAGCTTTGAGCTAGAGGCACTAGCTGTAGTGTTTGCTATTCAGCGTTTCAAGGTGTATTTGTCAGGCATCAAGTTTCGTGTTGTCACTGATTGTTCCGCTTTACAAATGACGTGGCTGAAGAGAGATTTATCTCCGCGCATTGCACGCTGGTGGCTCGACCTACAGGAATACGACTTCAAAGTCGACCATAGACCCGGTTGTAACATGGCGCACGTGGACGCCCTTAGTCGAAACCCTGTGATAGTGCAACATATAGAAGAGAAAGATTTGATAGGTGCATTACAGGAAGAGGATGAAGGAATTCAAAGGGTTATGGCTAATTTAAAACTGGAGCAAGACGCTAATAAGAAAAAGAAGAATGGACTTGCAAAAGAATACAAGATTGTTGATGGGAAGTTGTGTCGTCTAGTGCACGATGATTATAAGCCAGTCTTACCGAAGAGTGCAAGGTTTCATATTTTAAAGATATATCATGACGAACATGGTCATTTGGGATCTGAGAAATGCTTAAAAGCTATCCGAGCCAAATACTGGTTCCCCAAGATGAGGAAGTATACAGAAAAGTATGTGGCTAGCTGCATTGGGTGCCAGTTCACCAAAAAGCCAACCAGGAAACAGCCAGGTTTGCTGCACCCGATCCCAAAGGTGCCAGTTCCATTCCATACTGTGCACGTGGATCACTTGGGTCCATTTTGTAAGAGCAACGGCAAAAGTTATATTTTTGCAGCCATAGATGGCTTTACCAAATTCGTGTGGTTGGAAGCAGTGGCGAGTGCAAATACTAGAGGAGCCATTAATGTCCTAGAAAAGCTGAGCATGGTATTTGGTTATCCTGCGCGCATAATAAGCGACAGAGGCACGGCGTTCACGAGCAAGGAATTCGAAGAATATTGTAACAAGAATGGGATTAAACACATACTGAATGCCGTGGCCTTGCCAAGGGCCAATGGCCAAGTTGAGAGGCTAAACCGCACAATACTGAATTCCTTAACTGCGTATATGGGTGAAGAGCAAAAAGGCTGGGACAAGAACTTGGCTAAGGTACAATTGGGGGTTAATTCAACAGTCAGTCAAGGGACAGATAAATCCCCTCTTGAGTTGCTATGTACTTTGAGATCCCGACTGGCAAATGATTTAACAGGGAGAGTACTTGTCAGTAATATCGAAGAGCTTCGAAAAGAAGCTGCACATGTCATAGAAGAGAAGGCCCATAAAATGAAAACGCGCTACGATGGTAGCCGACGGGTTGGTGCACCTATTAAAATGGGCCAGATAGTAATGGTAGAGCGAAAAATATTAAGACCTGGACTTTCAAGTGGTAAACTTGTGCGTAAATACGGGGGACCCTACAAAGTGACAGCTGTTTTGCCAAATGACCGCTACGAGGTGACATCGTTGGCAAAAGGAAAACGTACGTATAAAAATATAATCGCTCGAGATAAAATTAAGATATGGCATTCCAGGCGTGAAAGCTCTTCATCAAGCGAATAGTAGGCGTCTCAAATAGGCGTCAAGTATACCAGCAACAATCTCAAGTAGGCGTCTTGCAATGTTCTTATATTAAATAATGTTTGAATAATTAATGTTTAACTGTGCTTGCTTCCGGAGCCTAACAGCACTGATTGTCACATTAACCATCACAAACATCACATCATATTACGCTTGCCTTCGGGGCCTACACAGCGTTCACAATTCTAATGATAAATTCAACGTTTGCCTTCGGGGCCTACACAGCGTTTACAATTCCAATGATACATTAGACGCTTGCCTTCGGGGCCTACACAGCGTTCACAGTTCTAAAGATACATTCGACGCTTGCCTTCGGGGCCTACATAGCGATCAACTGTGCTTGCTCACGGAGCCTCATAGCACTTATCATGTATCTCTTCACGCTTGCCTTCGGGGCCTACATAGCGTTTAACTGTGCTTGCTTACGGAGCCTCATACCACCTATCATGTATCCCTTCACACTTGCCTACGGGGCCTACACAGTGTGCGTCAACACTCCTACCATGTATCCCTTCACACTTGCCTAAGGGGCCTACACAGTGTGCATCCATACTCTTACCATGTATCTCTTCACACTTGCCTTCGGGGCTTACACAGTGTGCATCCACACTCCTATCATGTATCCCTTCACACTTGCCTTCGGGGCCTACATAGTGTGTATCCATACTCCCTTCCGGAGCAATGAAGTATGTGAACAACAGCTGAGAAGACTTGGAAGCCTGTCATCAGAAGGCTCCAGCATCAATTCAAGAGGACTACCTATTCCTTCGGGGACCGTAGGACTTCAGGATGGCCGAACTGTTAGCTTGAGAAAATCGATTGATTAAGGGACAACACTACTTCACTTGATCAACTGGACACAACACTACTTTTTTCACTTTGACGTTTTGATACGCGCGCGTGTTTGCATTATTATTAGAAAGGAATGTAACTTGTTGAATAAATTACTTTAAAAGTACTTTTGGTTTCAATACTAATAACATTGTCGCAAAAAAAAAAATTAGGTTGTATTTAGACCAAAACTAAACTTATTTCTAAAACTACAGACATTTGTTTTTTATACTATAGTATTTAGAGATTTTAACATAGACTATGACTAGTGATACTCAGTCTTTTAAGGCTTTTAATAAAGACTCACCTTATTTTTGACGCCTCACGACTGATTCAGTCTTTTAGTTCCCAACCTTTAGTCATAAGACTAGCTTTTTTAGTTGAAGTCTTTTAACGTAAAAAACTGAGCTGTTACTTAAACAGCTTAAAGGACTTAAAAGACTGGTGACTCATTATCTGGGAAGTCGACAGTCGTAAGGTATGTGTTAATAGAATGTAAATATCTCATTTTATCTCCTTGTCAAATGTTATCAAAATGTATTTAGTGATTTAGGCGTGAATTATTCCTTTTGGTTGATAGGTTACAAAAGAAATATAAAATATCACACACCAACTGCGGTGCGATCCCTTTTACATAAAAGAACTTGAGTCGTTTAAGTCTTTTAAAATTAGCTGGAGTCGGTTAAGTCTTATAGTATTTCGAAAACAACTCGAGTCGTTTCAGTTTTTAATCTTTTAATAAACTACTAAGTCTTATTAATAAAAACTCGAACTTTCAGTCTTAATTTTAGAGTCAAGTCCTATAAGATGGAGACGAGTCTTTTTAATAAGCCTTAAAAGACAGTCTCTTTCATCTCTCACTATGACCGTAACGATAGTACACCCGTTTTAAATGAATACGTAATGTAAACAATTTTTATACAACCATTTGCATCCACGCGAGGTGGTTATTAAATAGATGTTTTTTTTTCCTTGTGGCGCTGGAATCTATATTTCTCCTTTAGTTACCTTCTTTCTTTGTGACCTCGTTTTTATTTGACATTATTAGCAATTCAGCTGTCCATATGCTCGTAGAATTAAGCTGCTACGGAACCCTACAATGCGCGTGTCCCGACACGCTCTTGGCCGGTTTTTTTTAATGTTGAGTCGTTTCGTTTGGGATTCCTGGCTGAGTTTATTTCTCTTGTAACTTCTAGGTATTGCTCGCGTGTTGTTCTTAGTTGGTACTTGAAAAATAAATTTGGATGTAGTTTTAATTAATGTTTTTGTTCTACTCATGTTAATGCGCAATTATTTGTTGTTGGTATTATTTAAGTTTCTTTTTTAATATCAACCTTTTCTTTTTTAACAGGGTTTAATTAAACTTAAACTTTTACTTAACTTAAACTTAAATTTAACTTCAACTTAAACTTTAAATTAACTTCAACTTAAACTTTACTTAACTTAAACTAAATTAATTTTTTTCCATATAGGGTTGGCAAAATTTTTTTTTATATAAAAGCATATGAAATAATTTTTCCGGAATAATATTGGAAGTTTACCTATTTTATTATCAAAATGTAAGTTTTTCACTTTTCTTTTTTTTGTTTACCTTACCTACGCTATTCAGTACACTTTTACAACATCTACTTCACGCTCAGACAAATACTCTATCAGGTTGTTCTTGCAACAGTTACGAGAATCCTGGGTCTTATAGTTTAAATCGAATCTGGTTATCATTTGACCTGGGGGGATTACTTCACGACCTGCAAGGTGAAAATATCCTTCTTGTATAGGTTACACTAGCTTGACATCCTTACTATTCTAAAATACTCATATATTTTAATTTTTCTTCCTTTTGGTGCACTTTCGGGTATAGTGGCCTTTTAGGTATCCTAGTCCAATTTGGAATTTTTGTAGTTTCAGTGTTTAAGTAATGACCTAATGAAAGGCTGGGCAGCAGTACTTCTTTGTGAAGTCCGTTAGACGAATTTCCTGGTTCCAAGAGCTCCTAACCAGTTCCAGCCACAATTTCATAGTAGATATACCTGCGGCCTCAAGGAGACCTATAGCTAAGTCACTTAGTACCATTCCCTAAATTTATTTATTTTTAACAAAAAGCCAATTGTTTCAGCAATAGATTTATCTGTCAAATAGGTAGGATTTTTATTCGTTAACGAAATTAATAGTTATTAACTTCCTATTTGCTTCAGATAACAATTTATTATAGTTAGGCCACATGTTTCAATTTTATGTATGATATTGTTACTGTTCTAAATTAACCAGCACTTCTTTCCTAAACAAAATTTCCATACGTTATTAGCGGTTTAAATAGTTAGGCCTACCCATCTGTTAAGTTATAGTTTTCTTTTTAAATTTAATGGTGCAATTTTTTTTTTAATTCTGGTCTGTGTCGAATTTTTGTATCTGTTTGTGTTTGATTAAATCCCTTTTTCATTTTAAATCTCGTCTACTTTATTTATTTTGTGTTTTGGCGATACCACCACCGTAAATTTATCGCTGAAAAAGGCAATAAGTATATCTGTTTAGTATAGCTAAAAGGCAATACAGGTATAACAAAACAAGTATTTGTTTAATTTATATGAACTTAAAATTTTATATGTAATAATACTGTTCATTGGATAATATTATAACAGTAGCGAATACACTAGAAATAATTGGTCATTAACTGGAAGAATATGGACATAAAAATAAAGTGATATAAATGCAAACAGAAACTATTCTAACAAAAATGAAAAGACATATATTAAGGAATTGAATAAAACGAAGAATAACTCAAAATAACAGGAATAAAAAAAAAGTTATAAATTTGGATATAAGGCCTTATCGGATAAAAAAATACCCTGAAATAGGAAAGAACTGTAAGTATTATAAAATAAAATAGGAAACTTTAGATCCATGTGCAAATCTAAACCACAGAAGCGGGACCTGCAAAATAAACAAAATGATGAGACAAAATCAAAATTTAAATGAAGTTAATTCTATGTATGTTAAAAAGGAACACGCTGAGGAAGAAGACAACTATTATGTCTTTAATATGAACGATCATGAGACAATCGAATGTGAAGTAGGGGGTCAATTTAATTATAGATTCCTGATGCAAACTGAATGTCATCACTGAAAAAATATGGAAGCTACTGAAAAAAAGAAAATTTACATTACTAGCATATACAAAATTACTAGCGTAAGGTGGTAGAGTCCCTCTTGATGTTAGAGGAACCTCCAAGACAATGATCAGAGCAAATGGATATTCAGAAAAATGTACGTTTTTGTTATCAATTCTGGATCGAGAGACTAATGTTAGCAATCGTCATTAAGTCGAAAGTTGACAACAAAAAATTAACAAAACAGCGCGCGGCTGGCTACGCGTGAAGTTCGTGCGGAACGACAGTTCCCGTCATACCACCTATCGGCGCCGGCGGCGGTCGGCGCAGGGCGATTGAGGTGGGAACGTTCGACGGAGCTTCAAGTGCCACCACAGAGGACTCGTGATTCTGGTAGTAGTCATCGTAGCAGTAATCAAAGCAGCAACTTGGCTATTAGTGACTATTACTTTAATGTAATAATTATAAAGTCTAAGTCGTATTGTTTGACTATTTAAAGTTAAGTAATGTTAACATTATAGTATTTGAGTTCGTGTTAAATGTGGTCAGTATAAAATTTAAATAAATTTATATATTCGAAGGTTAGTACGTGGTATTTTTTCACTTATTAGGAAAGGAATCTGTAATTTGATTAGGAGTTCTGAAGTTGGGTGTCGAAATAAATAAAGTAGAATAAAAATCCTTTCCTAAATTCAAGGATGTTTTGGTTTATAAACCTATATCGACAATACATGCAAACCAGTTTCACAATCGTACCGACGAATTCCAATTTCGATCGAAAAGAAGGTTGAAGAAAAAATAAAAGAGTGTCTGGCACTGACATCATCGAATATGTGAACGGGCCCTTCCGATGGATTTAACCTATTGTGTCAATATTAAAAGATGACTACGTTTAACAGATGTAGAACAGGCTCGAACATGTACTATCTTTTTGCGAAAAACTATTAAAAGCTTGTAAAAAGACCAGGAAATAAAATGTGTAATAAGAAGAATATACAGGGTGGTCCAGACCAAACGGATATAACATTTTTTTAGGAAGTTTGATTAGAGACCTATCAGATCGTGCCAGGAGAAAAATTGCTTCCCATCCGATTACGAGTTACTTTTTTTTTATTACAAAATTTGGAAATATCACTATTTTTATGGTCTTTTATTTTTCATTTTTTTTCTAATGAAAATTTTAGGTTTTATTTTATTACTGGTTCTTAATTGAACGCTGCACTCTCTCCAAAAAAAATTCAGACTGATATCCAAAGTGTAAGTACATTTAAATTTAATTTGATTCGGGTAATGTTACTTGGCCCCAACTCTAAGGATTTTTTTTCAATTTAAATTTTAAAAAAAAGGGATCCTTGGCCTTCATGATTTTTTTTTTAAACTGTGGTAACTTGTGCTCTTTTGATTGACATCAAAAAAATCTTATGTTAACGTACCAGAAAAAAAGTTATGATTTTTCAAAAATGGTGTGAGGTAGGTTGGAAAAACCCTTTAATTTTAAAATATTTTTTTTATTGATCCTTTTACTTAGAAACTAAAGTAAGTAGGTATTTAGGCTAAGCTAGGATACAATACTGTACATTACCCTCATTAAAAACTTTCGTAATTGTCTTCAAAAAATGCCAATTATCGTTTGGGGATAACCCAGTTTTCTGTAAACCAAGAATGCACACACAATTCTACGAAATGTCTACGCGGAGATAAAACGTTTACCTGCTAAACAAGTGAAAGTTAGATTTTTTTGTCTGGGGTTACTTCAAAGAGCTTGTGTATCCTCAAGAATGTAGTACAGAACAAGAGCTCAGGGAACGACTACGCCAGGTTCAAACACACCTGGAAAACAATAATGAACTTTTTAAGAAATAATCTTTTAAAACGATGTAGAGCCTGCATTCAAGCCAATGGCAGACATTTTGAGCATTTACTCTAGTTTGTGAGTACTTAAAAGGATCAATAAAATAGTATTTAAAAATGAACGTATTTTTTTATCTACCTCACAATATTTTTGAAAAATCATAACTTTTTTCTGGCACATTAACATAAGATTTTTTTGATGTCAATCGAAAGAGCACCAGTTACCAAAGTTTTGAAAAAATTATGAATGCCAAGGATCCCTTTTTTTTTAATTTAAATTGAAAAAAATCCTTAGAGTTCGGGCCAAGTAACATTACCCGATTCAAATTAAATTTAAATGAACTTACACTTTGGATATCAGTCTGAATTTTTTTAGAGAGAGTGCAGCATTCAATTAAGAACCAGTAATAAAATAAAACCTAAAATTTTCATTAAAAAAATGTTAAATAAAAGACCATAAAAATAGTGATATTTCCAAATTTTCTAATAAAAATATCGTAACTCGTAATCGGATGGGAAGCGATTTTTCTCCTGGCACGATCTGATAGGTCTCTAATCAAACTTCCTAAAAAAATTTTTATATCGGTCTGGTCTGGACCACCCTGTATAATAATGATCATTTACAAGTGATTGTTGACTTCTACAGCCGTTACAAAGAAATTAAATTTACTCAAGTAAATCACGAGTGGAAAAATAATTAAATTACTTAAAGAGATTTTTCGTCGATTAAGCTATCCTGCATCAATTACAGCAGATAACGGGTGACAGTTTGTAAGTGACAAATTTAAGAAATATTTCCAGCAGTGCAATATAAGGCTTTTAAATATGGTCCCTTACTGGCGTCAACAAAATGGTGAAGTAAAGAGACAAAAAAGATACATTTTGAAGAGACTGAAGATTAGTCAGAGTGACTGAAGAGACCTAAAAGAGAGCGTGTGACGGACAAGACACCGGCCAAACTGTTTTTAAAAAGACAATATAGAGATAAAATACCGTCATTTGTAGAAAATTAATTTAGAGTAGATGATTCAAAATTGCATCACTATCTCTGACATAGGAATACAATTCAGAAAGACAAAGGAAAGGAGTATAGAGACAGAAAGAGAAGAGCTGAAAATTCAATATTAGAGGAAGGGGACAAGGTTTATAAAAGATTTAGAAAAAGGTAACAAACTCTCAACTACCTTTAAACCAACCCCTCATGAACAAACAATTAGTGGAGATGTGATTGTGAAGAATGAAGAAACCATTCAAAGGCTGAGGCGAAACGTCATTCATTTGAAAAAAGTAGAAGGTAATGGAAAATTCCAGAATAACAGTAATGAATACAACGAACCAAATGAAAGCGAATCAGAAGACGATTAAAAAGTGTAATTTCTTTATTTCAATTGTAATATAAAATTAGTTTAATCAATATATGACATTTATAAGTAATTTATTGATTAAACTTATTTAAGCCTTATTTAGTCTTACTCAGTCTGGACTTGAATATGCTTGTATATTCAAGTCTAGACTGAGAGTATTATTTGTCTCGGTCACACGGGTATCAGTCCGAGAGAAACAGTCACGCGCGAGCGACGGTGGCGAGCGGACGTTCACCAACAGGAGGATACTGGTGTACTAGCGAGCCAATTCACGGGAAATATTCAAACATTCAAAAAACGCAAAGAAAAATAAAGATGCCAGTTAACAAAGCGTCAAATAACCAAAAAGAAATTGTGCAGGAATATTGCACTGTGTAGACTTCAAATTTTTGAAGGCAAAACAGTTAAATAGTGGGAAAGCGAAGGTCTGTCAGTCTTTTAAAGTGCTCACAAACCGGAAGTTTTCGCAATAATTGCGATAGTAGACTTGACAACCCTTTGTCAACTGAATAACAATAATTCAATTTAATAATACCAATGCCAAATTTTTCGCAATTTCACTTGAGTAGAATTGACCCATAACCTTAATTACCTTTCTATTTCTATGGAATCATCAGGTTAACCCGTTGCGCGTTCGTTTAACGCTCGTACTTTACAAATCTTGCCCACACGGGTTTGCAAGAATCGCGCGAAGGTTTAAAATTATGATTACCCAGAGAATATTTGGAGAAGCATCGTGAAATTTTCTCATTATGTATGTGACACTCACCTACACCATTCGACAGTACGCTGTCAATCTCACAAAAATATGTACCGGTGTCCTTTTCGGATGCGTTTTTAATAGTCAATTGCTTTCCTGTATACTCATATCGATTCCTGAAATGTTTTTTTTTAATCTAAGATTATTTTAAATAGTACTTCTTATGACCTCATATTTCTCATTTCTCGACCAAAACAATTAGGTTCATTAGAAGAATATAAATTCTGTAACATTTAATGACGAGAAATCGTTCATTCGCTTTCAACAGTGATATATACATTTTAGTTTTTCCATTGTTAGTCTTCTGTTATCTCTTCTGCATTATAAAATAGATTTAAAAAAAATGTCTTTCAGTGCCTGGCGTTACGGAAGACACAGTTCGCTTTCGGAAACCAGCACTAAATTTTTATGTGTGGTTAGGCATGTCACCTAGACCCCAAAACTGCCGGAAGACACTTCGTGAGGTGTCAAGGTCACCAGTTATGACGTCATCAATGTGGCCGCCGCCGCGTTTTGAAAAATGTAAATTACTCATAAATTACGCAGTGCACATATACGTGTGGGGTATCAAATGAAAGGATATTAAATATGCTGCATTATTTTTATTGAATGTAACTGCTTAAATATGAAAACAACAAAAATATAGGACAAATAAAACAAATTACAAAAAAAAATAATACATATTTATTTTTATGGCTAGAGAACCATTTATATTACAGAGAAAAAATTTAGGGTACAAATAATTCTACGTTATTTGTCTATAGTTTACAATTTAAATTATCACAATCGGGTGAAAAAAGCCATAGTTGTGCTGGTTTAACTAAAGCGCGGCGGATGCCATATATTCAACCGAAGTCGCCGGCGTGTTTTGAAAAATGTTAATTATACTTAAATTACGCTGTGCATATGAATGTTTGGGGTATCAAATGAAAGGATATTAAATTTGCTGCATTGTTTTCATTAAATGTAACTGCGTAAATATGAAAACAACAAAAGTATAGGACAAATTATACAAATTACAAAAAAAATACATATTTATTTTTATAACTAAATAACCATTTGTATAACAGAGAACAAATAATTCTACGTTATTTGTCTATAGTATAAAATTGAAATCATCACAATCGGGTTAAAATAGACATAGTTATGCTGGTTTAACATAAAGAGCGGCGGATGCCATATATTCAACCGACGTCGCCAGCGCGTTTTGAAGAGTCTAAATACACTGAACTGCGCAACACACATGTATGTATGTATACATTCGGACATGAAATGAATGCATATTTAATATGCTCTAATTTTCTAATGTAATGTACTCTGCGTAAATATAGAAATAAGAAATATGTGTAACAAATAAATCGAATTAGAGAAAAAAAAATTGTTTATTTATTTCTATAGCCAGAGAACCATTACATAAGAGACAAAAAATGATTTCTTCGTATAATGTCATGTTATTTTTCTATAGTTTAAAATTTAAATCATCTAAATCGGTAAAAAACAGACATAGTTCTGCCAGTTTAAAGATAGTTCGGCGGACGCTAACAACGCGACATGGGTAAGGCTCACGAGCGTTTTGTCCGCCCGTTCCAGTGTGTTATGAATATTAGTAGTGTATTATTGGGCATTCTAGACCACCTCCGCTCTCACAGCCGTACAGCTCACTCCGTTCGCTTCCCGGCTTCGCCCCGGTGATCTAGTATACCCAATAATACACGGGAGTTCGTTGTCTAACAATCGACCGCATTCCTAACTCGTCGGCTGCGAGCCCCATGGTAAGTAACTCGCTGGGAGCCCATGGTAAGATCCAACCCACCGACCCTAATACGTTCGATTGCTGGAACCGTGGTAAGTATCCTGCTGGGAGCCCGTGGTAAGAACCTCCCATCGACCGCATTCCTAACTCGTCGGCTGCGAGCCCCATGGTAAGTAACTCGCTGGGAGCCCATGGTAAGATCCGACCCACCGACCCTAATACGTTCGATTGCAGGAACCGTGGTAAGTATCCTGCTGGGAGCCCGTGGTAAGAACCTCCCATCGACCGCATTCCTAACTCGTCGGCTGCGAGCCCCATGGTAAGTAACTCGCTGAGAGCCCATGGTAAGATCCAACCCACCGACCCTAATACGTTCGATTGCAGGAACCGTACGTGGTAAGTATCCTGCTGGGAGTCCGTGGTAAGAACCTCCCATCGACCGCATTCCTAACTCGTCGGCTGCGAGCCCCATGGTAAGTAACTCGCTGGGAGCCCATGGTAAGATCCAACCCGCCGACCCTAATACGTTCGATTGCAGGAACCCTGGTAAGTATCCTGCTGGGAGCCCGTGTTAAGAACCTCCCATCGACCGCATTCCTGACTCGTCGGCTGCGAGCCCCATGGTAAGTAACTCGCTGGGAGCCCATGGTAAGATCCAACCCACCGACCCTAATACGATCGATTGCAGGAACCCTGGTAAGTATCCTACTGGGAGCCCGTGGTAAGTACCTCCCATCGACCGCATTCCTAACTCGTCGGCTGCGAGTCCCATGGTAAGTAACTCGCTGGGAGCCCATGGTAAGATCCAACCCACCGACCCTAAAGCATACCGGCTGTGAGCCCCGTGGTAACTCGCTGGGAGCCCGTGGTAAGATCCAACCCACCGGTTGCATTCCTAATTCCTGCCTACATATTTATATTAAATTAGAATGAGTCTACAAGAACTAAAATCGCTATTTAAGTAACTAATGTGCTCTTATCTCTAAATACTTACTCAATATTACCATACCAACACATAATTACCATTACCATTACCATTACCTTTACCTGGTTACCAGATGGGATTGGGGGTGTTATGGGAAATAAAGTTTTACACAAGAAATGAACTGTTGCTTTCTTACAACAGTCATGGAAGATTATTCTTATTTTTATAAAATTAAATTAAATACACAAACAAAGCTGGAATGAAGTAAGATGAAACACGATTTCTTGGCAGCAGTATATGACGAATCTGAAAATAAAAGAAAACTAAAATAAATGCAATGAATAATACAAAATCTCAATTTTAAATAAAATAAAATACAAATAAAAAATAAAATAAAGTAAAATAACTAAATGGTTTACCTGTGAATTGCAATTTAACTGGATTTACCAACACCATTGAATGTCTTGAAAAAGAAGTACAGCTTAAAACAAATAAACTAATGTTAAATATAAATAATTATATTTCTAGAATATGCTTCTACAGAACGAAATTCTATAGTTTTACGTTGAATTCATTAAAATACGAATTTTTTTATAGGTACATTTGTGATACAACGACTGTATACCAAAAAATCTTGCTAAACTTTATAATATGATATAAAATAAATTGAAACAGATAATAATAAAAATATTATACCTTCATAGAATTTCGAGTTTACCATAAATATGTAATTATTATTATTATGTTGCGATTTGTATTAATTTTACACGATTTTCAAACTGTAAAAAGTGAGCTATTACGTTTGTTATTATAACATGCTGTAATTTAAATATTAAAATGAGCTTACGCGATTTTTGAACTGAAATAAATTCAAATTAAAATAAAAGTTTTTATGAAAGTTTTATTTTAAACGGTTTTTTTTTCAATTTTAGAACTGAAAAATTTAGCGTTAAATGTTCCAATTATTACCATGTTGTAAATAAAATATTTAAATGAATTTATGCAATTTTATTGAAAAATAGCAATTAAAATCACGATTAACATGTTTAAATGAATTTACACAATTTTTGAACTGAAAAAGTTAGCGATTAATGTTCCAATTATTACCATGTTGTAATTAAAATATTTTAATGAGTTTATGCAATTAAAATCACAATTAAAATGTTTAAATGAATTTCCACAATTTTTTAACTGAAAGTGAGCGATTAATTTCATTATTATTATCATGCTGTAATTTAAATATATTCAATTTAGCTTGCACAATTTTGAACCAAAAATAGCAAACAAATCGCAATTGTTGTTATACTTAAATTTAAATATTGCAATGATTTTACACAATTTTTGAACTTAAAAAGTTAGTGATTAATTTTAAATTTTTTACCATGTTGAAATTAAAATATTTAAATGAGTTTATACAATTTGAACTAAAAAAATACAATTAAAATCGTTAAAAAATGCATGTAGGTACTTACCAAATTTTCCCGATTAAAATCAATTTAACATTTTTGTTAAATCACTCTTAAATCTACATTAAAAAACAAAGAACTATAAATGCACCAAACTGCGTCCAACGCCTTCGTAGCCTGGTAGTGAATGAGCTTGACGTCATTTTTTTCCCACGAGCAAGTTAGTGTAAGAGCCTGCTATCATTTTTGTAAGTTAAATTTACAGGCTCACGCCTGTCATCCCTAAGGGGTAGGCAGAGCATCAGTAGTTCTAGAAAACCACTTAATGCCATGTGTGACACAAATGATGAGGGTTATTGGAACATAATGTGTAATGGTGAGACATTTTTTGAGTAAAATAACACACATTTCAGTAAAATTTACATTATTTCAGTAAAATAAGTACCTATAATTAAATATTTTTAAAACGCTTCCAGCGTTGAGAAATATTCTAAAAGAAATTAATGTCAAGAAAAATATTCACCGTAAAAAGACATTTGTACTCACGACTCTAGAAATAAATCTTCTGATACTCTACCGCGCTACAAATTGTGCATTAAAAAAAATTAGAAAATTCACGGCTTGACCACAAGGATAATTGGTTTAGTTTAGACCATTGGATAGCTAACCCAAAGTCATAGGTTTAATCTCATTCATGTTGATTTTTTCCCTTAAATTATTTCTATTTTCATTAATTACTCACCAAACTGTTACTGCTCATTATCATTACGATAAGTAAAACTTACATTGAAAGTGTTATTTTAACTTTACGATGCTAGAAAGTAAAACGAATAAAATAACATGGTAACTCCTGTACTATATCAATTTGTGAAATCAGCATTACGGATAGTTGGCTACCTGATACTTTTGTTTACATTATGTTATAGTTAATTAAAAACAATATTTTCCTAAGTTATCTATATTACTGTGTTAATATAAATTATAAAATGCATAATAAATAAACGAATAACGTTTCGTTAATATTTTTTTAAAGTAACTTCACGCAGTGTTATTTTTATATCGCTGAAGTACCTTTTTAACAATCATATAAGTTTTAGTAACAATGAAACTATATATTTTCGAAGTTTCCTAAATTGAGTATTAACGTAATCGGCAGTTAAGTCTAACGTTTTACGCATCAGTATTTTAAAATTCAAACAAAAATGTATGACTTATTTGGTTTATAGTTTTGCTGCAACATGGTTCTTTATAAAGGTGATGGCTCACTTGTGACGGTATAACCTAGACATCAAATTATCAATCTTAGAAATACTTTTACATTATATATCTTATCGATCCATTAATTTGCAAATGTTCGTTTAATCAATTGACTTAATTTTCTAAGAATGGGTGACGCTAGAACTTAAAGAATATAATAGCGCATTTATTGGTCCATGCAAGGACGATATCTTGATTATCACAGTAGTGATTGAATTAATTTGATACAAAGATACAGGAGTGATGAAGTTTAAATCAACTTTTTATAAGAGTATCAGTCTGTTGCTTTTCTCAGCTTACACAAAAAAAATGGTTCACTCATTGCGATTTATAAAAGGTCTGGCAAGGTTTAAAATATGTAAATTCACCTTTCGACCTACGTTCAGAAAGTTTAATTTCCAGAAAGTGGACTGTGACGGTATAACCTAGACATCAAATTGAATGTTATAAATTAGAAAGCCGCACCAGCCAAATTCAAAGGAACACATTTTTTACTATCCTTTACAACCAATTTTAAAAGTGTAAGCTGAGAAGCAATGCGTAAATCTTTGAAATACTTAACACCCCAGGAAACGAACATTTGTGACCCATAAATTTTATAAATTTATGAGAGTTTTTATCCTCTATACTTAGAAACAATATTCTTTCTTATCTTTATTATTTTAAGAGGTATTGATGCTCGCCAAATGTTTTCTAGTTCCAGGAACATAATAGCCAGCAGATACACAAGTGTTCAACCCCTGGAGCGAGTGAGAGTGTGGATTAAAGACGCTTGCGAGAAAGAGAGATAATGTCGCAGGCTACCCCTAAAGGCTCCACCAATGACGACAGGAAACGTGGACCTACTTTGAAGCGGGAAAAATCGTTTTACCAATGAGGACGATGTGGGCGGTTCCAGGCTGCGCAGGAGCTGAAGATGAAGAGAAGAAAGAGGTGGACACTCAAGTTTTAACCGTGAAACTGACATCACGCGTGTGGGCCTTTAGCCATTTTTTTCTATTAAATATAACTAGAAAATAACCTACTTAGTATTATAAGACAAACTTGTTATTATAGTGGTTGTATCTAGTGTTTGTGTCCGGCCGGCGCAATAAAAGTTAAGTAAAACTGTATTAGTCCTAAGACGCTCTATACTTCCTGTATTCTGCAAGGGATTGTTATGCGACTGTTAAAGCCAGTTAAATCTATAATGCCTAATCAAGGCTCAGTAAAGTAGAATCTCTCGATGTCTTCTAGCTCTGGTAGGGGGACTTGTCTCCGTATGAAACAAGAGCTTGCCCCGAGGCTAAGGGTTTACTAAAGAATGGAAAACGCTACTGTTGCGGCTTCTATGCTATAGTAAGTAGAAGTGGAAGAGCTATTTTCCATATTTATTGAATTATTTATATTATTGACCGCATAACAATTTCTGAATATTTATAAAACACCTAAGCTTTGCTTATATGTACTGATTTCCTATGCATTACCCCAATAAATCTCCTAAAAGGTCTTGGTTGGTTTAATTTCATAACTCTCATGATCAAGAAAACTCAAGCCTCATTTATAATCTCTCAATATCATTCTTATAAAGCTAGTTCTCCATTTACTAAATCTCAGCATTTTCAATAATTAATCGATGTAGTTATTTTATTGACAAAGTAAAGCTGGATTCATTGATCACATTTTTGAAATTTTTTTATTCTTCTAAAATATAACATTAATATATAGTCATCTAATTCCAACATAAAATATCTGATTTTTCATGCGAATTCTAAACAAAGTAATTGAGTTCAAGACACAACGACTTCAATTCCATTATTAAAGTCGAGCTCTTCTGATTTATTGCATCAATAAACACTGCACTGTATAATCTGAGCTATGAACATGATATCAAGTATACCATATAAAGATTGGGACTTTGAGTCATAGACTACAGCAATACACAATTACAAATACATAATAAAAGCGCAAATATATAAATGGGGCCCCACAAATAAAGAATATTGCTATATCTGTAAGACAAGTTGGGTATGTAAGGCTGGCAATTGTCGGTTCATCCTGGCATGAAATACGGCGTATGCATCTTGTATCCCACTTGATTACGAGTAAAAACTTTTAATAAATTCGGGATTGAGCGTTTAGGCGCCTTCTTGTTTTTATTATTAGTAACTCATTATCTCTGTCTATCTACAAGTAGGGTATGTAAGGCTGGCAATTGTCGGTTCATCCTGGCATGAAATACGGCGTCAGCATCTTGTATTCCGTTTGTTTATGGACAAAACCTTGTGTTGAAAACATCCTGAATATACAATTAACGTCTTGTCTTTATCACGAGGAAATAAACATCTAGAGATAAAATAAAAGTCTTGACCTAAGTACTCTCTCTAATGGTGACAAATATATGAAGTGAAATAAGTTTGTCAACAGAAATGACAAAGAAAAATAATTAAGCTAGTTTACTGATGCAATTTTATAGACGATCACAGCTAAGAAAGGTAATCGACTACTCTGAAAATGAAATAAAATCATTGGGGTGGGTTGGTACCGTTACACACTGTTCGCATCACCTGAATTGTATGCTGTCATGTTTGAATTAATTTTATACATCATTTTTCTTATACAAATTCCTCCAACCCTCTATCTCAAAGTGTGCAATGAATGCGTCATATAATTGAACACAAAATGAATTCTCAAATCTTGTAATGTAGTTCTCTACCTTGTTAAATTTACCATTCGCCCTGCGAATGTTCGCGTTTGGTTAACAATGAGCATTCGCCTTTACCGGCATTAACAAAGGCGGCGAATACTGATTGAACTATAAAGTAGTATAGGTGGTAAGAATGTTGATTGATTTTCATTGTTAACACCTTACGATTAGGTTCTAATTAACGTGAACGATAACCATCGTTTACTGTATTTTGAAATGTCAACGTTAACGCTGA
Source organism: Aproaerema taeniolella (assembly GCA_949987775.1). Lineage (NCBI taxonomy): Eukaryota > Metazoa > Arthropoda > Insecta > Lepidoptera > Gelechiidae > Aproaerema > Aproaerema taeniolella. The sequence continues at coordinate 25,555,741 of OX465243.1, read as the reverse complement.
CAAAGAAAAATTGATTTACTTATAAACCCATTTTTTCGTCAAAATTTTCATTATTTTCGACTTTTTTAAATAAAAAACAAGTGCTCAGTGTTAACCAGTGCTACAAGTTTTTCCAGTGCTACAAGTTCCTCCAGTGCTACAAGTTCCTGAAGTGCATTAAGTGTCAAGACTTAAATAATAATAATAAGCTTTATTTATTTCTCTCAATCACAACATGAACATAAAATTTGCTAATAGTAGGTAGGTACAATATTTTGTGAAGAGAGACTGGTGTCAGTACTAGGTTAATACCTGTATTACTAATCACCAGGCACTCGCCACTCCGGTATTAATCAATAACAATATGTCTGTTATTTGCGAAGGAGATAACTTAACTAAAATAAAAATAAATTATCTAAGTACTAGAAAAGAAAATCAACTATAAAGAAAAAAAAAATACCAATTCTGTGTTGTGTAATGTACCTATATGTAACATAAAAGTGAGTCCGTATGTATGCGTGTATGTGTGTTGTGTATGTAGGGGTGTATGAATGTTTTAGGCAATATAGTTACTTTATGGCATTTTAACACTCACTTGAGAATACTTAACAGATTCTCAGTGGAGTCGTAACTAAGCTCGATTAGCCATTTCGTCACCTTCCGCCTGCACTCTGTTCTATTGAGGTGGTAAATAGGTAAGTTATTGTTAACCTTATTGTACAGAAAGCTACCAAGGAAGCAGAACATTTTTTGTGCCAAACTAGTTCTGAACCCTGTAGTAGTACACACTGTGCCACACCTACGTTTATCATCAAAAGCTGTTCGATCGTAACCAATGCTGGAGTGTTTTTTCAGGATAACACTGAGTATGTATAATTGGCGTACTGTGAGTACCGTACATTTAGAATATAGCTCAGAGGTACGAAACCGGGCTGGGAGTCGCCATCCAACTTTAAGGACATATCTCTGTGCTCGCTCCAGACGTATTAATATAGATTTTGATGTACCTTCCCAAGTAACTATGCAATATGACAATATTGATTGGGCTAAAGCCTGGTATAAAGTTTTAATTAAATTTACATCGGCAACATTCCTCAGATTTTTAAAAACAAAAATAAGTTTTCGTATTCTTTTTGTAGTTGCCTCAATATGTGGTTGGAAGTTTAGGGTACTGTCTATCAAGACTCCGAGGTATTTGACACAGTTTGTGCCTACAAGTTTTTGACAGGCGCACTCTGAAGTGTACGGATACGGAATACTGCATGAATGGGCCTTTAGCATGAGTAAAACAGATTTAGGTCGTGATGCTTGGGTGTTGAAAAAGGGAAGGTACATTGTTTTATCTGCATTGAGAGTAAGTTTGTTGTAATTGAGCCAGTTAAGAACTTTATTTAAACCTAATTGGGCATAGCTGAACACTTCATCCCAAGTTTTTCCTCGGAAGACTAGTGCCGTGTCGTCAGCGTATGTAAAGATTTTACCACAAGGTAGACCCAGGTCACAAAGATCATTAATATATATAAGGAATAAAGTTGGGCCAAGAATGCTACCTTGTGGTACACCATATTTTACAGGGACCATTGTACTAACATACTCCTCGATTTTAACACACTGATATCTGTTTGTCAAATAGCTTTCAAAGAGAGCCAGTTGTGTACCTCTTATGCCGATTTTTTCAAGTTTAGAGATGAGGATAGGAACAGAGACCGTGTCAAAGGCTTTTGCCAAATCAAGAAAGACACCAAGAACTTTCTCTCCTCTGTCGATACCAGTCACAACATAATCCGTCAAGTTATGAACTGCGTCAGCTGTGGAGATACCAGACCGAAAACCATATTGACTAGTCGAAAAGAGATTGTGTTTGTTGGCAAATGTGATTAACCTTTTATTTAACAAACGCTCTAAAATTTTTGAGAGTGTCGGAAGAATAGCTATGGGCCTGTAGTTATTAACACAGTCTCTGTCCCCACCCTTATGTACTGGAGTAACTTGAGCCAGTTTAAATGAGTCCGGGAAAACACCAGAAGAAAAAGAGAGGTTAAAGATATACACAATAGAGGGAATCAGGAGTTTTCTAAATCTCTTGAAAACTAGTCCAGGAATTCCGTCGAAGCCTACAGCACAGTCTGTGCGAAGGTTCATTATTTGTGACTCAATTTCTAATTCATCAGTTGGTAAAATAACGAAAGATTGGTTTATCTTGCAATTTGAACTCAAAGGCACATCAACCTCACTAATCTTTTCAGCCAAAGAGGCTCCTACGTTGGCAAAATAAATGTTAACTCTATTGACATCGTTTTCATGATCTTGGGTATATAACAATTCTTTTGGACTTGTTTTTGGTTTTGCGATATGAGTAATTTCGTTTATTGCATTCCAGATTTTTTGTTATTTTTCCCTGCTTTGAGTATTTGCGATCTGTCAAAATCCAATTTCGCCTGTCTAAGTTTATCAGTGCAAAAATTCCTGTATCTTTTATATGTACTTTGAAATATTTCATTTTTCGGATCCTTCCTTAGTTTCAGATGCAAATTATCTCTGTTCTTTATACAACGCAGAAGTCCTGGTGTGATCCAGGGCTTCAGAACACGTCTACGGTTTGGCACAATTCTTAAGATAGTATTTGCTATTATGACCTTTTTTAGTGATCTGTCAAATGAATTTAAAGCATAATTTACATCACTTGAGCTAAAGACTGGGGTAAAGTCTATAGCAGTTAAATCTGTTTCAAGAGTCTCATAATTAATTATTTTTGTGGTTTTTGACGATTTAATATTTTTAACTGATTTTTTAAGGAATAAGATAACGGTATCATGGTCTGTTAGCGTAGCACCTGCCACATAACAGTAGGCGGGGTTCTTTGTTCTAAGGATAATATGATCTATGCATGAGGTGCCATTCCGCGTCGGTAAGGTATGGGCAGGTAGCATTCCATGACTTGCCAGTAAGTTTAGATAGTCAGAAGAACGCTGGTCAACTGAACCTTCCATTATGTTGATATTCATATCTCCTACTAGGATAATGTTCTTAAAAGAGGAATAACTAGATAAGATAACATTAAAGGATTCTAGAAAATTTGTCACGTTATGCACTGAGGGAGAACGATACACAGCTACGATTACGAAATCTTTTATTGTCAAAACTAGGCAATTTGCATCAGTTAAGCGAGGTTCATAGATTTTGACAGCATATTTATCGCTGTAGTAAATAATAACACCGTCGTTTTGTAAGTGATGAATTTTCGTAGAGACACATGAAAAACCATCCAGAACAGGTAATGGAGGCGAATGAAGGAGCCGGCACTCAGTACAATAAAATCCCATTCAGTTTTCGCTCTAGCTAAGAGTACCTGAAGGCCATCAAAATTTTTGGCAACGCTTCTAATATTTTGGTTAAGCAGAGATAGTGATTGACCATGTTTTATTTCAAAGGTTTTACTTTCATCGATTTGACAAGTGTAGGCCTCTGCAACTGAAACCAGGTCCAGTTCGTCATGCATTACAATCTCAGAATCGAATTTTGAAAAAGATAAATATATCATTTCAAAAATGTTAGTAAGTATTTAAATTTTTACACATTTAATTTACAAGTATTTTTTCTATTTATTTAATGAGTTATATTAACGCAGTTTAGCACACGATTAATTTTTAACTTACTGTCATTTTTTATTTTGTTTACAGGGGTGAATCTGATATTGAATACAACGACTTCACGGCTTCAGAGTATTCGGAGACCAAGAAGTGTCGAAGCTCCAACAAGAGGAAGGCGGATCCTGCTGAACAGTGAGTATTGAACATTTTTACATGAAGTTATTTAGTTTTGATCTAAACAAAGGGCTCCATTATGTAATTTTCATTGATTTCGATGGGTTGATTTCAACGACCAATTAAATACATACATACATTGCTTCTTTAAAATGTAATTGCCACTTAAGGTGTAGTTGAATGCAGCAATGTTATTTAATCGTTCTCTCGATATTTAAACATTCAGCAAGTTATGGGCCACGTTTTTAGGGTTCCGTACCCAAAGGCTAAAAACGGAACCTATTACTAAGACTCCGCTATCCGTCCATCCGTCCGTCTGTCTGTCCGTTTGCCACCATGGTGTACCTCATGAACCGTGATAGTTATTATTAGCGCTATAACAACAATTACTAAAAGTAGAATAAAATAAATATTTAAGGGGCTCCCATATAAATAGACATGATTTTTTTTGCCGTTTTTTATAGATAAAGGTAGACTCGCGATTGGTTTTTTTTAGTTTCTATAATTACTATACGAGAAATAGGGGCTTAACAATTAATGTAGATACGTTTCATAAATTCGATAGATACTTAACCATCTTTAAATTAGTTAACCTATGGTTTTTATTCAAAAAATAAATGCATTAATTTTTGTTTGCAGGTCGGTAAAGAAGACCAAGAAGGACATTTTTACCATCATTTCATGCGAAGAGCGGGCCTGCAGCTCGTCAAAAGCAACCCCACGCCCCCCGTCCACTTTTATAAGCCGAGTGTCGTCGGGGCACGTGCGCCGCGCCGTGGCCTCCTCAGGAGAATATATGGTGGAGGTAAAAGTCTACAAGAATGGGCACATTGACGGGCTTCCTAATGACGAGCGCTACAAAAAAGCCCTCACCAGCGTGCGCCTGGAGTGTGGTGCGGACACGGAGGAATGCGAGAACCTGCAGTAGTTTTTAGCCCGTGCCTACAAACTCTTTGAGAAAAGTGAACCAGTTTTTTCACATACAAAAACAAAACTACTTAATTAATTCAATGTTTATTATTTCTATTTTACTTCCATATTATATTAGGTAGATACATTTTAAACATTCCTACTTACATCGGTTTCCTTATTTTTATACTTCCATAGTTTCACTTTCTGATATTAATTCTACCGATTGCTCTCAAAATGCAATTCTGTACTGCGTGTAGTAAAACAGTTGATAGCAAATCATGGACAGGTCACTTGCGCAGTCAAATTTATAAAATAATTATTAGTATACTTGTTAGCCCTGGCGTTGAAAAGATAGCTTCAGCGTTCCAATCTCGCATCGTGTCGCATAGAATAGCTGCTGCGAAAACAGACGAATTCACCGTCGAATCTTTTTTGAATTCGATCAGCGATAAGTTAGAGTCGTTAATAACTGAAGTTATTCGTGTGCATACTTGTATAAAAATAAATTTAGAATTATTTTGCATGTTCTTGATGTTTAAAAATGATACTCAGGAAATGAAATCTTTTGCCACTCGAAATATAGCTTTATACTTAAACTAGGTTTCGCGTGGTGCGCGACCTGCTAAAGCAGGCCGCGAGGCGGTTGTGCTACCCTATCTGTAGGGTCAAAAAGGCGTTCATTCTTTTTTTGGTTTTTCACGGCCACCATCTTGGACTTAAAAATCGATGTTATTTTAAGAATCAGTACCCCAGAACACATAAAAAACGACACTCATGACGGATTTTTACAAAAAATGCGTGTCCGCCATCTTGGATTTGAAAATAAATGTCATTTTCGGGATCAGCATCCCCAAAAACCTATCAAACGACACCCATGACAGTTTTTCACAAAAAAAGCATGTCCGCCATCTTGGATTTCAAAATGGATGTCATTTTTTGAACCACCAGCCCCGAAAACCTATTAAACGACACCCATGTCGGTATGCCCGAAAATTTCATATCCGCCATCTTGGATTTTTGGTTGGGAGAATCGAGAAGCTCCGGGCTTTGCCCTTCGCGTCACAATTCCCCCATTTAAAATCCAAGATGGCGGATATGACATTTTTGGATTGCGGTCGGCCGGTAAGATGCTTGGTGACGCTTCGGGCTTCACCCTACGGGGAGCTCGGCCTTTGGCCTCGCCCTATACGCAGCTCGGCTCGGCTTTCATCCTCGCCTCGCGCGGTCGGCTCGGTCTACGACCTCGCCTCACCTTTAGAATCTAAACTTAAATGGCGGCCATCTTGGATTGGGGGGGGGACGCTCCGGGCTTTGCCCTACGCGGAGCTCGGCTTTCGGCCTCGCCCTATATGCAGCTCGGCTCGGCCTTCGGCCTCGCCTCGCGCGTTAGGCTCGGTCTACGACCTCGCCTCACCTTTAGAATCTAAACTTAAATGGCGGCCATCTTGGATTGGGGGGGGGGACGCTCCGGGCTACGCCCTACGCGGAGCTCGGCCTTAGACCTCGCCTTTTGAGCAGCTCGCCTCGGCCTGCGGCCTCGCCTCGCAACATGGCGTCGTGGTTCGGCTCGGCCTGCTACCTCGCCTCACCACTCCTGGTATGGCGGCCATCTTGGAAAATGGTGGAACTGAAAAACTGACCCAATATTCGGAATCTTCGACCCCCAAACCCCCCAGATACCGATTTTCGTCCGGATCGGAGCATCTTCATTTTCAGCCGCCATCTTGGATCCGCCATCTTGAAAAAAAATTTTGACAGCCAACTGCCCCTCACCCCCTTGTAAAACATTTGTTCGAGCACACCCCACTTATGTCAAACGGTTCCGGAGATACAGCAATAATCATTTTGTATGGCGGCCATATTGGTTTTGGGAAAATCGAAAAAATGACGTCACCAGTAGAATTTGACTAGAGTGTGCGTCGACCTTTGTTCGAGCGCCACCGCTCCATCTGCAATGGTTCGCCCGGGAAGGTAGGTCGCCACCTGATGAGAAGGGGGATCCGAGGATCTCGAGTTTTTTCCGTACCCTCCGCACCACTCTCTCTACAACCCCAATACAAAATTTTCACCTCCCGCCGGTCCATCTGGGAGAACAATTCTGTCACCCAGTCAGTAAGTCAGTCAGTGGTATTGTAGCTTTATATAATATAACAGGAATGTTTTCCATGTAGAAATTCGAAAATTATAATCCAAAAATCTCATCAACTTGAAAATAAATTTTTTTACGTGCAAAATTGGCGGTCAATTTGAAACTTTATGTGTCAGATTCAAAAACATCTAAAACGCATCCTTTCAACAGCAATTGTATCAGACATTTCCATACCTGTAACAGTTAAATTTTCTCGGAGCCAAAGCACAAATATGGTTCATTATAATTATTTTTATTCCCGGTAAACTGTGTGGCAATAAATGATTTTGAAAGTTTAGAGATACGAAAACTATTGAAATGATTTTGAACCCAAAAGAGTCTGCCAACTTGACCTTGGGCTTGTTCCTGTTTTCAACTCAAAACTATGATTGTTTCGGGATTAGCCTTCTATGCATTCATTGAATACCATTATGATTTTTGATACTCGAAAATCAATTGAATGTGCATTTGAACTTGAAACTAACATTCTTATCCATATCTCCAACGTAAAATCATGAGGTTCCACAGACTTGTATATTCAAAAGTATCACCTACGTCAAAAACTAGAGATCTGAATCAGTTGAATATTCAGAGCATAGAAACTGATTTCAAAATTAATGTGCGTTATTTTACAGTGTAAATTATTAACCCATATATCCAACGACAAACATATTCTATGAATTTCCTTGTTTTTGTGAGTCACTTCCATTTGTGGTTTGCTGATAACATTTTCCGCAAGTTAATTAGTAAAACGCACAACATTTTTTATTTAATTTTTCTGAATCAAATGAAATACTGATTAATACTATCAGATCTTTAATAACTAATTTACATGCTTGCCTTATAATCTAACGATAACAAATGTAAGTCTTTTCCAGTCAGGTGGGAGCGAAGTTCAAAAAACATGCTAATATTCATTCGGATGGTAACCAAAAAATAAAGCAAGACATTATTCATAAAAATGTAGTACTTTGGCGTTTGGACACTAAAATTTCGCAGCCGCCTGACTGTTAACATCGTTGATGCCACTGATACAGATCCTGTGTGTACTAGTTGGTACATACATATGTCAATAGCACAATATGCTCCAGTTCTTCCAATACCGATATCACAATGGACGACAATTGGACCGGGCGCAGGCTGGTTAGTCTGCAATGCTTTCACAAAATCATGATGGTTTTGCCTATTGACGGCTAAGAAAAAGCCAAGGAACAGTTGTAGCTCAGGAAATCCGGTTTCTAACCAGTCCAAATACTTGAAGTGGTGTATTGTCCTTGATTCTCCAGTTTGTTTGCGAACGACAGTCAATGTTGTGAGGGTGTACTGGATTTCCACTGCAATACAGACTTCTGTTATCACAAATTCCTTCAATACCGTATGTTCTTTGTTGTAGGAATAATACTGAAGGCTTGTGTGCTCTGGTTTTTTGTTACCATTGAGCATCACAATCACTCGAGAGTTTTCCTGCCAGCACATGCTCCAAAAATCATCGAAAGTATTGGCCGTTGGTTGCTGGGTTGCGATAAATTTACAATTCAAGTCAAAGCCACTTACATAATTGGCATTGATGTAATCTGATTTACGGTGAGATTTCAAAACCACCCGCGAAATGTCCCAGCATGGGTAATCCAAATTGCGATTCTTCTTTTTGTTTTTAGGCAGTTGAAAATTGTCACTGGTGCCGCTGATTGGTGTGTTGATGATTTCCAAGTGCTCTCGAAGAAGTGTTTCTCCGTATTTCGGGTCCAGTGCTCTTCGCATATAATCACCAGCTTCATAAACTATTGAGAGACTGGCAGCCATTGATGAAGAAATCCAGAGTACGAAATTAAAACAGAAGACGTGTAATTGGAACAAATGTTTTTGTTATACTGACTACATACGCATGCCAACCGACTATTAAAAGGTCGATAACAAGTATTTACAGTAATTGCGTTTTATGGTTTGCGGTCAATTGTATTCACAAATTTTCCTGTTGATAATGGGAAGTACTATAACGCACAAGCAGAGTTGAGCCAAGGGACGATGCATGTTTAACAAATAATCGCTTCAGGGTATTTGTTATCTGAGATCAGCTATTTTGTTGAACTTAAATTATTCTGTTATTGGTTTTCATGATGCTAATTGATAGTCTATTGTGTGTAATATTGAAAGTTTTTCCGGAACAGTAACAACAAGTTGTGTCAGGGAACGAATAAGGAAAAAAACATTACAAACCCATAAGCACACTGGAGTCCATGCCTGAATGTGACAAGATGACTCATCAATGACATTCAACAACTGGAGACTGTGATTGTTAACTAGTTTAACTATTTAGACATCTGTTTTTATTAAAACGTTGTAATAACTTAATTTTTTGATCCTCATTCTTTGGAATTTCACTAGATTGGATATTTATTAGATAATGATAGAAAAAGAACAATTGCATTATTAATGAAAAAATATTGGTCTAACGTATAAATGCTCGAATACCTCTGCTGTCTAATTTCCAATGTAACTGTTGGAACTGATACTAATTTCGTATCTACTATTCGACACACACAAACATCGATAGCACAAAAAATGGCAGCACTGCCTGTGCCAGTGCTGCAGTAAACAATTATCGGTCCTGGTAGTGGTTGATGATCCGCGACAGTTTTATTGATGAAGTACTCCTGCTGTTTATTGACCAATAACACGAAGTCAAGAAACTTTGCTATATCAGTACTGTCTCCTTTTGACTGGTTTATGAACATGAGGTGGTGCACTGTTCTTGATTGTCCAGTGATCAAATCGTAAACATTGATGATCGTTTTGATGAAATCTTCGTGCACGATGATATTAGTGGCAGTTAGTTTGAATCTGATTAATGTTGAATCGTCGGTGGTTGAAGACTCATCAATTGTATCGAGGTCATTGGGCATCACAATAACCCTCGTCTTTTCCTGCCAGACCATGTTCCAGTAGTCTTCAAGCGTGCTGTTCATTGGCTCTTGAGTGAGTATGAATTTTCTAACACAGTTGAATCCATGAACATAGTTTGCATGGATAAAGTTCGAATTACCTTTTGCTGTTAGCAAATGCACTCGGGAACTATCCCAGCATTTGATGTCCGGAAACCGATTCTTCTCGATATTTTGCGGTTTTTCACATTCCTTGCAAGTACCAAATATTTTCTGGTTGCCAATGATTTTGTACTCCTGAGAAATTCGTTCAAGATATCTTAATTCTGATACAGCGACTTGCTGTAAATAATCACAGGTGTTATAACTTGCAAAGATGTCAGAGGTCATTTTAAAAACTTTAACTCAGTTCGGAGAAAAATTGTTGGTATCACAACCAGTAATTACGTCAAACTAAGGTCCACTAGTGGGATGAGCTGCTTTATAGCTTATATAGCTTGTCTTATCAGAGGACGCGTCATTTAGTTCATCAATGCCAACTGTCTCCAACAGTGATAACCCATAACCTGTTACGTTGATAATGTTTTTGTTGTAAACAGATATATTGTTCAGTTGAAAAACCGATCGGGAATACCAACAAATTCTTACGTAAGCAACCTCTGACAATTTGTTTATCAGCAGTCAGTTATTTTGCTAGACCAAAATTATGCTATTTGTGGTTTGGTCGTGACATCAACTCACAATAGCCTATTGTGTGTAATATTTATTGTAAGTTGTATTTATTTTGAGCTGGCATAATAATTTAAAAATTAAAAATTAGTTAAGGATTCAGATCTAACGGTGCTATAGAGAAAATCAATAGTAAAAAAAATTTATTTGTGATTTCTTATTTATTTATTTAAAATACTCTTAAAGACTAACCAAGGACTTCAATTTCTTACATTCTTTACAGTTTTTTCTCAATGGATTAGGCCCATTTATCGCAATACCATCAGTAGAGTTAAAGTGCTCATTACATGATGTTAATTCTATAACCTTTGGATCCATCTGCATGCGAGGAGGAAGCTTAGACCATATTAAATTGACATTCCGGTGTGCATGCTTCAGGATAAATTTCTCGTCCAAACAAGCTATATCTTGAGGATGCATCTTCGTAAGATTTCGTAGCTGGTAGAAAATCTGCAGTGACTTCCTCTGTGATGGATTAGGACCCCAACAACTTATGAACCATTTTCTCATTTTTTGAACTGTTTCAAACGCACAGGCGTAGTCACTGGTATTCAAGTGCTTTTTTTTGTACAAGCATGGCTTATCAGAAACAAAGGAAAACATATGATCAACAAATGGCATCTTCGATAGATCAATGATCGGCAACGGATAGCAAATATCTTTCAGAACGTGTTTCTTCTCTTCGCCCAATACGTAAATGTATTGATCGTAAGGGTTTCCCTCGACAATTTCCATAAGTACTTCTCCCAGATTACTGTAAGGGGTTGATCCTTCTTTCATTCTAATTGTATGGGTCTTCTGCCAGAAGTCTTTGGTCTCAATGATCCTGAATTGTTCCTTGCACTCTGGCGGCCTAAACATCTTTAATACAGCAGTGTCCAATCCATCGGTCAGCGAGATCGCAGCCAGTTCTTTGATGATAAAATCTCCATATTCGCTGTAGAAGCCCTCGAAATCAATGAACAACTCCATCTTGTATGCTGGTGAATTTGAACCGAGTAATAAGTAACGCAATTGACATATAACTGATGAATCTTTCAATGGCAAATTTCTTTACATAGTGAACCCCCCACTACTGTTATTCATGATAAGGGGGAAAAAAACATACTACGTCAGATGCGACTATCGTAAAAGTATTGCACACATATAGAGTTATTAGTCACGATTATAATTATAGTTTATTATTACTTCTATTGGTTTTTCTGGTGACAGTTTATGCCTCAATTACTTTTATTGCTTTATCAACATCGTATGGATAAGGTGCGCATCAAAATATTTCGAACAAATCACAATGAAAAATCCAAAGACGTATATACAGTATAAATAACTACCCCAACGATACTTCAATCAGGATTTTTGAACTAATTGTAGTACAAAACACATGTTATTCAAAGTATCAAGAAGTAATGTCAGACTTCTTCTCGACATAGGCTCCAAGCAATTGATAACACAGAGTATAGCTTTCTAAGCGGTTCATGAACCCATATTTTTGCTGCCTCACTTTTTTGAGAACACTTGCCACTGATAGAGTTCCCGTTTTCTCAAATTGCGCAGCACATATATCAAATACGCAAAAAACCGCAGAGCCATTGAGTCCGTCCAGGCACTGCACAATAATGGGAGCAGTTATCTTGTCAGCTTGTCTCTCCAACTGAAGGCACAAGTCTTTCACGTTACAATAAAAATCTATGAATGCATCCAGCTGATGGGAAAAGTTGTCCCGCGGCCAAGCGGTGTATTGACAGTGGGATATTTTGTGCTCGTGGCCAGACTGGTCGGTCAGACTTAGCAAAGTCAACTTATAGTGCGGTTTTGTACTAATCTCCAAAGTCTTTATCTTAAACTTATCGCACACTGTCACACAACCCTCATCCGGGAACAAATTTTGGCTACTCCTCTTGTCACTGAATTGATCCATCATCACAATGATTTGAACTTTGAAATCCCACACGATTTCCCAAAATTTTCCGCAGAAATTCTCATGCAGGCTTTTGATGCAAATATATTTTCGCGCGGTCTTATAACCATCGACGAAAGTAGCGCCAAGATTTGTCTCGTTACTTTTGAGCTTTAGGTGACGACCAAGATGACGCTCAAACTGCACACCACCTTCGTTTTCACTCTTATCTTCCTCCCGGATTGAAGTTTTCAGCAGCTTTTCTTTTCGTTTAGGCACTATGGAATAATATTCCGCCTTTATACTTGTTAGTGAATCACCTTTGCTCATGAAACGTAGAAAATCATTTCCATTCATAGGCAGAACGTATTCCTCCATTTTTCTGCAAGAAATATAAAACTTTGAACCCTTTTTTCTTTATAAATTACAACTATGATCCATAGTTGCTCAAAGACTACCTCATCATTGAATTCACTTACCAACAAACATATAATTCAGCAACAGCTACTTACTTGCAGACAGCTCGTTTAAAACTGAATAGAGTGTTATGGTAGTAGGCCTTTTATATTCATTTTTACGATTCAAAGTATTACGCATACGTTATTATTTTAATTAGATGGTTCATCAACAACATACGCCTTCTAGCGTGGGTCTTAACGCCGGGATGTATCAACTATTTATAATTAGTTAATAATAAACTAGTTTAGACTTCAGAACTCACGTCTTTGTTATTGAGCTTTTAAGCTTTAATAAAGTCATCAAACTTTGATAGTGCTACAGCTTTAATTGTTATTAACCATACAAAAAAGTTAATACGAATTTTTGCTGACTTAAAAACTAGTCTATAGGACTAAGGGTTTACGGTGCTATAAAAGAAAATACATTTTCACTTAATTATTTATTTAAAATATTGTCAATATGTCTTACAAATTATGAAATATTACATTTATAGCAGTATTTCTTGTATGGATTAGGCCCATCAAATGCATCATCACCAATACCGGTGACGTAGTGCTCTGTACATCTTGTGAGTCCTATGAATCTTGGATCCTTCTGCATGTGAGGAGGAAGCTTAAACCAGATGTTACTGATATCATTTTCTGCAAGCAACAGGATGAGTGTCTCGTTCAAACAAGCGATATCTTGAGGATGCATTTTTATTACAGTCTGCAGTTGGTAGAAAAGATGCTGTGATTTCTCCATCGATGGATTCATACCCCAACAATTAACGAACCATTTTTTTATTCTTTGAACTGTTTCAAACGCACAAGCATAGTCACTAGTACTTGAGTGCTTCTCTTTGAACAAACACAGCTTATCTGGATCAAATGAATACAGACGATCGATATGTGGCATCTTCATCAGATCAATGATCGTTGACGAATAACCCGTGATTTTATCAAGCCACCGTCTCTCCGTTTCACCCAACACGTAAACGTACTGCTTGTCCTTGACCATTTCCATAAGCACTTCTTCCAGATTGCTGTAAGGGGTTGATCCTTCTTTCATTCTAATTGTATGGGTCTTCTGCCAGAAGTCTTTGGTCTCAATGATCCTGAATTGTTCCTTGCACTCTGGCGGCCTAAACATCTTCAATACAGCAGTGTCCAATCCATCGGTCAGCGAGATAGCGGCCAGTTCTTTGACGATAAAATCTTCATCTTCAGTGTAGAAGCCTTCGAAATCAATGAACAGCTCCATCTTGTGTCCTGGTGAATTCGAACCGAGTAACAAGTAACGCAGCTGACATATAACTGATGAAGCTATTAATGGCAAGTTCCCTTATATTGTGGATCCCCCACTACTGTAGTTTATGATAAGAGAAAAGAACACATACCACGTCAGATACGACTATCGTAAAAGTATTGCGCACATATAGGGGGCCGTCCACATATTACGTCACGCAAAATTTTGACTTTTTGAACCCCTCCCCCCCCTATGTCACGCTTTTTTGGTATCCCTTTAACATGTCCTGTCACGTTTGGTATGAACCCCCTCCTCCCCCATACGGTGTGACGTAATATGTGGACGGCCCCTAGAGTTATTATTCACTATTATATGATTGTCGTTTATTATTATTTTTATTGGTTTTCCTGGCGGAAGTTTATGCCCTAATTAGGAGTTATTTTTATTAAGGTTATTGTTGATCATTTACAGCCATAGATATGACTAATTTCAAGCGTGTTGTTCATAGCAATGCTGGAAAATGGCCACAGAAAAAAACTTATTGAAGATATTGTTGTCCGCCAATAAGTAGACTTTTAGCATATAAACCAGATGGCCTGAAGTGATTATTTCAGTATAGTTACAATATTAATTATTTTGACTTGAAAAACTTTTCTGTAGATGAAAAGTTCCAAGTCTTGGTTCACTCGGATAACAATTGAAGAAATCTAATAAAGTTGGATTAATTTGGTGATTCATATTTTATTTGTGATTAATCAACTGTTATCTTGGTTATGCTATCGATAGTTCACGACCTTTTTTCTAACAACTAATTAAATGTGTTTCTTGAATGTTTACATTGTTTCGATGCTATCAAGCTTCCGTTGGTAGCCACAGAGCTCTTTGTTAGTCATCATAGGTGGGTCACTTTTATTAATTGTAGGCATAACTAGAACCCAATAACGAAATTTTAAAAATAACATATCGTAGGTATCGAAACTACTGTACAAACTTAATAAATAAACTAAAACGGAAGCATGACCGAGAAAAACTACTCTCATCGACCAAAAATAGTAAAACTCTTTGGAAAAATATAAATGACATCACGCAATTCAAAGTTAGAAAAACTACGAACACTGAACTCTTGTCTATAAAATCATCCCCACTTGAAGCAGTAAATTTCGTCAATGATTTCTTTGTGAACGTTGGTAGTACTTTGGCAGAAAATATAATTTCAGGTCGTGGGTCTGGTGATACATCTCATTCTGAGCCTGTCCCTTTGTGCACTTCTTCATTTGTGCTGCTGGAAACTGACCTTTTTGAGGTCGATAGTATCCTCATGAGCTTGGATTCGAGCAGCTCCCCTGGCTTAGATAATATACCCACAGAGTTCTTAAAAATTGCAAAGCACCTCTTGGTTCCCATTATTAGTCACTTGACTAACCTATGTTTCTCGCGTGGTATTTTCCCTCGTAGCCTCAAAAAATCTATTGTTACACCAGTGTACAAGGGTGGGACCAGAGATGATGTTAATAATTACCGTCCTATCTCTGTCTTACCGTCAATTTCTAAGATTCTGGAGAGACTGCTAAACAAAAGACTTATTAACTATCTAAATAAATACAATATACTTTCTTGTCATCAGTACGGTTTCAGAAAAGGCTTATCAACTGAAGATGCAATCTTAACGTTAACTACTTATATTACAGAAAAGCTTGACAAAGGTAATAAATGTTTGGCGGTCTTTCTAGATCTTAAAAAAGCATTTGACACCGTCTCCGTTCCCACCCTTGTGCAGAAACTTGAGCATGTTGGAATTAGAGGGATCCCGCTTGAACTTTTTCGTAGTTACCTCTCAGAAAGATCTCAGTGTGTAAAAATTGATCAACATATCAGTTCTGAGAAAGAAATTGGATATGGAGTACCACAGGGTAGTGTTTTGGGTCCTACCTTGTTCCTAATATATATTAATAATCTTTGTAACATGCAACTAAAAAATTGCCACGTACTGTCTTACGCAGATGACACTGCTGTATTGTTTACTGGTAACACTTGGGAATCTGTAAAACAGCATGCAGAGTCAGGTCTCACTAAAATTTCTTCTTGGCTAAATACTAACCTTCTCACGTTAAATACTCAGAAAACAAACTTTATCTGCTTTTCTATTAGCAATACCACTCAACCAGAAAAATCTTATGAAATTCAAATACATTCTTGTTCAAAAAGTGACAATGATATTTCAGTGTGTGGTTGCCCTAAAATTGAAAAAGTTGACTGTACTAAATATTTAGAAGTTCTGGTCGATCACAGACTTTCCTGGCACAGCCACATTGACCTTATTAACAGTCGTACCAGGAAACTTATTTGGATTTTTAAAACCTTAAGATATGTTGCCTCAATAGATCTATTGAACAAGATCTATATTGCCTTAGCACAATCGATTATTACATATTGTATACCAATTTGGGGCGGGGCTACAAAAATAAAGTTTCTGGAATTAGAGCGTGCTCAAAGAGCACTTCTGAAAGTCATGACTTTTAAACCCTACCGATTTCCCACTGTCGAGCTGTATCGTGAGTGTAATCTTTTGACGGTGAGAAAACTTTACGTTCTTTACACAGTCTTAAAACTGCATAAAACACTTAGATTTGACATTCAAAGTACACAACATAGAAGAAGGAAGAAAAAAGTGGCTCCAGACAAATCAGTTAAAACAAATTTTGCGTTTATTCAGTATTCTAATCGATCAGCTTACTTATATAATAAAATAAATGAAATTTTAGATATACATCCCTTGCTGCTCTTTGAAGCTAAAAACAAAATAACGACTTGGTTAAAGACATTGGACTATGAAGAAACGGAGTCATTATTTCATGTAATGTCATAAATGACACCCACACACACACACACACACACACACACACACACACACACACACACACACCACACACACACACACATCACACACACATACACACACACACACACGCATACACTGGCTTGTACACACAAATAATTAATAATCAATAATTAATATAATGTTGTTCAATGTTCCATGACTTTTGTTCGCTTCACTCTAATTTTTAAATCTGTTTTTATTTTTATTTTATTATTGTTTTATTTTATTGTAAGAATTGTACCTTTTACAAAGACTACAAATATATACCTAGTTATGGAAGAGCGGAGCCTCCCAACACAAGTATTTTTTATTACTCAAAGGGAGTGCTCCTGTTACATGTAATGTAAAATTAGTCTAAGTTACGGTAATAAACTTTTTTAATTTTTAATTAATTAATAATATTAATCACCGCAGGAGTTATGGTATTTAAAATAACAGTAAATAAAAAACTCCTGCCACGTCAGTCACTCTTGCGAGCCGATCGTGTTCACAACTGCAAAGTTACAGTAATCATTATCACCCAGATATTGCGAAGTCTGAATTTCTTTAAGTTGCTATTGCAATAGTTTGGGTCTAAACAAAAATGGAAAAGTTACAAGTTTTAAATTCAAAACCCAACGTATCTAATGTATGGCCGGAAGAAGTTGGACAGGAGGTCATTGAAAAATTGTTGACGATAGCTCTCGATGATCATCATTTGGAACAAAAGGGTGTCGTTATTATCAATGGAGTTTCAGCATCGGTTGTAAATAGTGGATCCGGATTTTCGTGGATAAAGATGGAAGAAATGTAAGCTTTTTATTTTAATCATGAAAATTTAGTTTTTGAGCTTCAAGATCTTGACTGTCTTCTGTTTCCAGGAATGATGAAAAAACTTGGAGAATTGATGTGCTTATTCCGGTCAAAGTTTCGATCGTGAAACTTGATCGCGGTAAACTAAGTCGCACAGAAAAGGACTCAGTGTAAGTATTCAGAAATTGTATTATTGATTGAAACGATTCAAAAACGTGTGCAAATTTTTGATTTACTTTTTACTTTCAGATACGAGCTGCCTTTGAAACTAACGCTGGATCACCCATTTTCAGACTGGTTTAATTTAGAATCTGTTAATCACAAAGTTGTGGTAGCTAAGCCAATCCTTGAAAAGTGAGCACTTAATCTAAACTTTACCATACGTATTTCGTTCTTTTGAAATGGAAAAGACTTGAACTTATTAAATTGAAATTGTTTTCACAGAATTTTCGAAGCAAAGGGTATTACAGGCAAGGAAGTATACAATTATGCCCTTGAAATTACATACAGAACTCACAAAGGACTAATGTGAGTATGAACATTATCCATAATGATTACCGTCTAGTAATTAGGACAAAGCATTGTCACTTAGTTTCGATTTTTATAAATTTTCCAGACCCCGAACAATATTCGTCCAGATGATACCAGAGAATGATTCACTTGGACGCATGAAGAAAATTTCTGACGACCAATGGGAGATGATGTGTTACGAAGCTCTGAATGCACCTCGGTAAATTTTTTCTTCATTGTTTTATAAGCAATATGAAAATTTGCTGACAGATTTATTTCAATGTTATATTTTTGTTACAGACCGTTCAGATTCGAAAAGATGATATACTCCGTGATTATCTTCTGTTCAGCATTATCTGTACTATTTATCTTTATCATTGTTTACACGATGAGCGCACATTGATTGTCTTATTTTCTTTATTATTTGGAATAAAATTTTTGCCAACTATTGTAAATGTAGTTTTACTTATTTTATAATATACAATTCCTTCGAAAATAAGAAGAATTCTTTCAACATAAGAATACATTCGAAAGTTGAGTACCATTGCTAAAAACCTTTTTAAGTAAACCTGAAAGATAAACTGATAACTAAAATAAATGATGTAAACAGAAAATTGAATTAAATTGATTGATAGTAAAATTAATTCATTTAATTAAAAGATTGCAAATATTTTGAGAGTTTCAATAAAGTTTACAATTAACTTGCCACGTGTCACCATGTACAGCCATGTACAGCCATGTACAGACCTGTTAATTAGAGTGGGGGAAGCTACCGCTCTACATGTTCTAAGAAGAGCGTACAGACCTGACGCCTGCGCAAGATAACCTACCGGCTGAACTCTGCTTAACCGATAAAGGAAATTCCAAGAAATGTTTTGGGGAAATGATTAAACATCACGCTATTGTCTATTGGTCGTTCAATGTTATTGCTAATGAAATGTAACCGCAAGATTAATCACCGCATATTTTCCCGTTTCGAGTATTACTTAGTGCAAATAATTTTCGATACTTCAGTCTCTAATGCGAAATCGTCCCAGCTTCAGTGCTGTGGTAATAAATCATCAAAAATCGGTTATTGTTAGAAGATTAAAACATGTGCGAGTATATACCTTTAACTTCAGATATCTATGTGCCCCATACATGGCCGGTGGCAACTCAACGATTAGTTATTATAAAACTAGTGAAGAAAGTTATCAGGGACCATCTATTTGACCAGAGGGTCGTTATAACCATTAATAATGTATCAGGGTTAATCACAGGGGGCTGGCCGAGATACACTTTGGAAAGAATAGAATATGAGTAAGTTTTGGTTTTTGCTTTTACTTTACGAAAGATCTTTTTCCGAACAATCTTTACAATTTTTTCGTTTTCAGAAGTGATGAGTGCACTTGCTACATTGACTTGCTTCTGCCGGTTAAGATTTCACTATTGAAGCTTAAACCTGATGGATCTTATCTACTTGAAAATAATTCAGTGTAAGTATCAAATAATATTCAGGTTAACCGAAACTTTAAATCAAAAAGTACAAACAATTTTTTTTTTCAGATCATTTCTGTCTGAGGATCTAGAATTTGATCACCCAATTTCGAGACTGTTTGGATCCACTGGACACAGAATTGCGATTACTACACCAAATCTTAAAAAGTAAGTGCTACTTCAGCAATATTTTCTGCGGTATGTAGAAAAGACTTATCCAAAACTCTTTTCACAGCATTCTACGGCGGATGGGTATAACAGGCGAGGTGTACAACTACACCCTTGTGACAACATATAGAAATCCCAAGGACTTAGTGTAAGTAATAATGATTAAAAAAAACAATTTTACGTTATCAATTTGGTGTTAAACTTTTGGACATTTTTCAGACCCCAACAATTTGTCCAGACTATGGTAGATCCTTGCGTATCTGTGGAAAAGATTTCTGAAGATCAGTGGAATATTGTGTGTGTTAATTCTCTGATTAAACCTCAGTAAGTTCTTGATGTTTCAAAACTTTTAATATCGTAACTTATATCGTAAAGCTTATAATATCGTAACTTTAAAATTTACGCTTTTTTCAGTGATATTTTACTATTATTTTTTTGTTACAGGCAATCCTGAGGCACTCGAAATATAGTACAGCCCTTGATGAGAAGCCCGTTATTCAGAAGACGCTAATATATAGTCTAATATATTTTTTTATGATTTAAATAAAGTTTTATAAAATTATGCTCATTGTTTTGATTAAAATTCTCCTAAAATTCTCCAACATTCTGTTATCAGTTCAGGTCACGGCCTTTCTTGGAACAACTAGTTATATGGGTTTTTTCTTGTATGTTTACATATTCACTGTTATCAAGTTTTCGATAGCTCTTTCCGCGAATATAATAGTAAACTAATTATTTTGCCATATTTAATTATTTGTGATAGCGTCATAACCTCAGGGGTCAACTTAGAATTAATCATAGTATTTTCGTCACAATGTTATTATAACTTTAGTGTTAACACAATATTAATCACCACGAGACTTATCAGGGTACATATTAATAAACGAAATCAATTACCGATACCTCAGTCAGTAGTGCGAGTTCATCGAGTATAGAGCTTTAAATTTGCGATAATTCCTTGATCATAAATCACCAAAATTTCTCTGTTGTTGAAAAGATCAAAATATTTTGAAGAATTAAACAAAATGGAAGTGTACCAACCTTTAAATTGGACCTTCATCGTATCCAAGGACTGGTCGAAAGCAATTGGACCAGTGGTAATTGAAAAATTGTTGAAAAAAGCTCTCGATGATTATCAACTGGGACAGAGGGGTGCTGTGACTATAAATGGAGTTTCAGCGTTGGTTATTGATGAAGGATTTGGACTTTTGTTCATAAGAATGGAAGAAATGTAAGATTTTATTTCACTCATGAAAGTTTATTTTTTAAACTTCAATATCTTAATCTATATTTGTTTTTAGAAAAGCTAACAGAATACGGAGAAGTGATGTAATTTTTCCGATGAAGGCTTCGATAGTAAAGTTCGAACACGGTTTGCCAACAAAGAGTTTCTCAGTGTAAGTTACAGAAACTTTTTAACTGAATCTTCGATTTAAAAACGCGTGCAAATGTCTGATTCACTTTTTACTTTCAGATACAATCTGCCTGTGAAACTAACAGAGGACCATCCATTTTCAGACCGGTTTGAATCGAGATGCGATCGCTTCAAAGTTGTGACGGCTGCGCCAGTCCTTGAAGAGTTAGCACTTAATCTAAACTCTAGCATACATTTTTTGATTTCTTTGAAATGAAGAAGACTTGAATTTATTAACTTGAAATTGTTTTCACAGAATTTTCGAGGCAAACGGTATTACGGGCAAGGAGCTGTACAATTATGCCATTGAAACAATATACAGATCTCACAAAGGACTAATGTGAGTGTGAACAACATCTATAATTATTGAACTGGCTGAAAATTATCACAGGAGTCCTTTTTTGATAATTTTGATTTTTATGTACATTTTTCAGACCTCGGAAAATATTCGTCCAGCCTGCGTGTACGGGTAACTCAATTTCCTTTGCGACGAAAGTTTCTGACAACCAATGGGAGATGACGTGCTTTAATCGTTTAGTTTCACCTGAGTAAGTTCAAATAAAGTTGTAGCAATTTTTTACAGTTTTTTTTTATCAAAAGTACGATGATTATCTAGAAGTTAAAATTATTAAAAATTTGAGTTTAATCATGAAATCAATGCTAATTAATTTGGATTAGTTTTAATTTCTAAAAGATATGCTTATGGCTTTATTTAAACGTTACACTTTTGTTACAGAGGATCCTGGTGCTGTCAACCATTAACATACCCCTGGATGGCTTATGGCTATCGAATCTCAAAAAGTCCTACTTAAATATTTATGCAGAATCTCTAGTAGTCACTCCACTTTGTTCACTGAACAATTAAATTTGGAAATCGATATAATTCTTTTTTTCAAATTATAAATTCCGATCTGTATTAGATTTAAGACACTTTAGAAATAAACAATATTTAATACTAAATTACATTTTTATTCAATTTTCATCTGTTTGCATTAGAAATTTTCAAAATTTTAATGAAAAACAAGTATTTCGTTACCGTAAAAAATTTGAAAATGTCGATTGAATAGTTTTTGATAGATAATTAATTATCTGATCAAGTAAACAATAATAGTTTTTAGTGATAACGAGTTTGAGATATTCTATGAGAGAGACAGCGTCAGTGAGTGAGAAAGATACCAATAAAACAAACAATGTGTTAACAGCCAACTACCCAAATATTTAAATTGTCATCGAGTTTAAAATAATATTTTTAATTTTAAAAATAATAAAATATTAATTAGACCCTCAGTCCGATCATTGTTAATTCACAAAAATTCAAATTTTATAATTATTTGAATTTTCAATAAATATTCGCATTGTTTATTACACCGTTTTCATCCTAATGATTCCCTTTTTTAACACCAGGGCGCTCTACTTTCGACAGTGCTGCCTCTTGCCTTTAACCCTTCGTAGGTCGCGCTATGAGCGCGGCGCCGCCTTTTTTATATTTCATTATTTTTTCTTAAAAAAATTTTTAAGATAAGCTTTGAAAAAAATTAAGTTCTTTCTTTGAACCTTCTTAAAGGTCTTAATGCAAAAAATGTACCATAAAATGTTGTAAAAACATTAAAAAAAATTAATTTTGTAACACGGGCGGCGCCGTGCCGCCCGGTGCGAGTAGATGAATTATAGTTCTCTAAATTCCACGATGACCATGTGGCGCTAGTGTTCCATTTAAATAAGACGGCGGCGCAACGCTCACCCTGCGACCGACTTAGTTCGGTAAAAACCTGCTACCTACGAAGGGTTAAAGGGTCACCTTAGAATTAGTCATCGTATTATTATAACTTAAGTGCGAGCACAATATTAATCATCACGAGATTTATTATTGAAAGCAGTTATAAATGTAAATAACTCCCGATATCTCAGTCACTCCTGCGAGCCCGTCGTGTCCACGGCTTTAAATTTTCGATAATTTATTCATAGTGAATCAACTATATTTTAGAGAATTAAAAAAATGGAAGTGCACCAATCATTAAATTGGACATTTAACGTATCCAAGGAATGGTCGAAAGCGGTTACACCAGCGATACTTGAAAAACTGTTGAAAAAAGCTCTCACTGATTATCATTTAGGCAAAAAAGGCGTTGTAACTAAAAATGGAGTTTCAGCATCGATTGTTAATGAACTATCCGGACTTTTGTTTATAAGGATGGAAGAAATGTAAGCTTTTTTATTGTACTAATGAAAGTTTACTTTTTGAACTTCGAAAGCTTGACATTTTTCCGTTTTCAGAAAAGATAATGAAACTCATCGAAGTGATGTTCTTCTACCGATGAAGGCTTCAATAGTGAAGCTTAAACACCCTACACCGGAAGAAAAAGTCCAAGTGTAAGTAAAGAGAAATTTTGAAACTGATTGAAACACAATTCAAAAACACGTGCAAATGTCTGATTTACTTTTTACTTACAGATTTGACCTGCCTGTGAAACTAAAAGGAGATCACCAATTTTCAAACTGGTTTGAACCAAGATCCGATCGCTTAAAAATTGTGACGGCTGTGCCAGTTCTTGAAGAGTGAGCACTTAATCTAAACTCTAACATACATATTTTGTTCTTTTGAAATGGAAAAAACTTGAACTTATTAACTTGAAATCGTTTTCGCAGAATTTTTGAGGCAAAGGGCATTACGGGTGAAGAAGTGTACAATTATGCCATTGAAACAACATACAGAACTCACAAACAACTAGTGTGAGTATGAACATCATCAATAATTATTAGACAAGTTTTCAATAATTTTGTATTTCTTTCAATTTTTCAGGCCTCGGAAAATATTCGGTCAGCCGGCGTTGACGGACGATTCAATTGTACTTGTGAAGAAGGTTTCTGATGACCAATGGGAGATGAAGTGCTTCAACCGTCTGGTTCCACCTGAGTAAGTATTTAAAATATTTTAACAGTTTTTTCTTCTATCGAAAGAACTATTTGAATGTTACATTTTTGTTACAGTGGATCCTGGCGCCATCTATCACTAACTTTACCTTGGATTGCTTGTGGATTCCGATTATCCAAGGATACTAAAAAGTTTATTCGGAATCATTAGTTTTCAATTCAAAGATCGCACACCTCATACCGCAAACTATTTGAAATTTACGACATTAATAAACACTCAAGTTAATATACGTGGTATCATTCGCCCTTCTATTTTCCTCAAAATTCAGTCATTTTTTCATCGACAAATCGCAGTAGTTAATTTGTATAAACCATTAAAATACTTGTTTGCATAAACCGGCAGAGATAGCCACGCGGCACAGGTCTGACTCCGGCGATCAATCATGTTAAGCAGCATTTATTGTGGTTAGTACTTGGATGGGTGACCGCTTCGTCAGCGTTGGCTAGCGTGAAGATCTCTGTGGGCTAGGAGCGGAGACTAACAATCCGGTAACTGATAAAGTAATATTTATCGGTTACCGGGGCCTTAGCTCAGCTCCGGAAATAAATGAAGGGCATATACAGGCACATAAAAGGTGCAGTAAGGCAGGAACATAGGGCGTCAGTTGAGTATTGCTCCTGACGTCACAATGAAAATCGAATAAAAAAATGTAATAGAGTCTCAATAGACTGTAAATCTGGAAACCCTCATTTATTTTATTATGTACTTGTTTGCACGAATAATAATTGAGAATATGACATCATTTTTTAGTTGTAACGCACGGTAATTTGATGAGACAAATTATGGAGTTGATATTTATTA
This sequence comes from Aproaerema taeniolella, assembly GCA_949987775.1. Taxonomy (NCBI): domain Eukaryota; kingdom Metazoa; phylum Arthropoda; class Insecta; order Lepidoptera; family Gelechiidae; genus Aproaerema; species Aproaerema taeniolella. The sequence goes on along the minus strand of OX465243.1, from coordinate 25,530,793 downwards.
CATCCGCTGTAAAATTTATTGGCTTTTATGTGAATCCATAAACTCTAATTAAGGTCGCAATATAATCAGCGACGTACTTTTACGCTTTAAAACATGAACTAGTTTGTATTTGTTTAAATTTTGTTCATAGTGTCCTGGAATCACAAGTAATTTCACACGGAAAAAAAAAATCGTATATGCTACATGATGCAATCTTGGTAAATGACCATGATGAAATCATGTTCATTTAATATATATTTCACTTAATGAACCCATTCGATAACAAATGAGTCACTTAATTTATAAGCATATAAATATCGTCCAACCGCAGCTATCAAGTCAGTGTCTTAATAATACGGGTTCAGAGTTAACTCATTATCTGTATCCATAAATTATAATATTCATTTTTAAGGCAAAACAATTTTAAATCATGGGTAAATACCAATTCTTAACTTTGAAAATTAAAGTGCCCAGCGATTGGCCGGTGCGAGATATACGTGACCAAATTACGGAGGTGGTTCAAAATGCCATTGATTATTATTTGTTGACTCAACGAGTGATTGTAACCATTGGAAACGTTTCGGCGCTGGTTACAGAGGACAAGTGTGGAGATGGATTTTTGTTCAAGAGGACCAAAAAAGTGTAAGTATTCTTCTTTACATATAAGCGTTTTTCCAAAACCAAAATTCAAAGTTCAAATGATAATTTTCAGACTTAATTCCCGAACTTACGGAATTTATTTGATTCTGCCAAGTATTATGATGTTGAAGCCGAATCCTGAAGAATCTGATACAGAAATACCGATGTAAGTATTCACTGACTCAATAGTCTGGCGCCAAATTCCGTGATTTAAGCGGACGTTACTTACTGTCTTTATATTTTCAGACCATTGCTGGCTGCTAATCTTAAATTTCATTCTCTTGCTCCGGAAACGCTTCAAACAAGCCTGGGCCATTACGAAATGAAAATTGCAGTACCAAATCTCAAAAAGTTTGTTTTCTATTATTTGAGTCAATATATTTTGATGTATAATGAGATATGTGGACTTATTTAGAATTTTTTCACAGAATTATGCAGTCACAGAATATAAGAGGCAATGAAAAGTTTTTATGTGTTTTAAAATCAACATACCGCGTTCATGAAAGCATACCGTGAGTAAATTAAAATGATATGGGATCCGAAAAAGTATTTTCATAATTTGACAGCTTTCTTGTACATTAAATCTTTGTCATATTTTCAGACTTCCAACAATATTGCGACAGTATGCGCTCAAATACAATCCAATTGTATTTGGAGCACAAGTTTCTGATGATGAATGGGACGTGATTTACTATGACCAAATTCCAAAACCTCTGTAAGTTGAATCTTTATAATTCAAAAGTTTCCTCTCAAATCAAAATTTTGATAAATCATTTGCATTTTCAAAACAATGGTAATTATTACACAGAATTCTTCGTTTTCAAAATCATGTTTTTCAAAGGTTTATATTAATGCTAAACTTTTGTTATAGATGGCGCATGTTTGATTGGAGAACCAAAAACAAAAAGCTCGATGATCCTCATTCAAATTTTAAGAAAATGAATTTTATTTAAGTTTTTTGCGCTCATCTCAACTTGTCATTCATGACTTGAGGCTAATTTTCATTTTTATGTAAATAATATTTACTTATTTAGATGTACAAAATGCTCAATTGTATTTAGTTTCACATTAATAATAATTAAACGATAGTAAATTAAATGTACAACTGATTTTTATTTTTACCCGAAACGTTCCAATTGGCAACTAAATATTAAAAATTCATAATGGACGACACAAATCATGAGAGGTTTGTTTGTTCTTACTAAATGGAACGTAGTACATAAATCTTTCAAGATTATTATAAGAACAATTGATTGATTGTCACTAAGTGGAGAACAATCAAACCCCTTGACCGATGATGTAGCGACAATTGAAGACATACTTCAGCTCAATAAACATACTCATTGGAGCCAATATATCTTATCAGTGACACTGATTGTAATTGCCTTTAAGAAGACATCTTTATGTTAGTTTTGAAAATGGTACTATAGGCATTCTCAACTAGAATATTTTCGGACGAGTTTATTATCAACAAAAGCTTTGTAACACCGAAAGTATGTCAACATTCTAGGAAACCCAAGTAATTGGTTCGAAGAAACGCCACAGGGGTCTGATAACAAAACAAAGATAACGGTTAATTATTCACAAGAATTAATTATTTAAATATATTCAAATATTGATGTAACGTCATGGCTCATTTTAGTCAAGACTTTAACTTCGTAAGATTTCAAGTTCTTCAAAAAATTTGGTACTAGACATCTTTTGTATCTAAAGATGACAATTAGATTTAAGTTTTGATAAGAGATTCAAACTCTGATTTTTCAACTACCTATTTTATTTTGGAGAAAGTCAATATAAAAACAGTGTAATTGCACTGCAGAGTTTATTTTAGCGGAAGACTTGTTCTATATACTTTACCTACATCGCGTCACTCAGTTCGAACATAAAGATATTGAGATCAATGAGTAGCTTACATGAATCACTACTATAGCGCTGACCTTGGTAGTAAAATATATACTTAAAGCCCATTAGATTGACTTTGGAGTTCATTCGTTTGTTTTTCTCGGTCGTAATCAGACCTCAGTGTCAGAGAAGTGAAGAAATTTGCAAAAAAAGTTAATTGTTTTATCAAGCAGTAAAGGTTAGTGATTTTAAAATTTATTAACTTAAAAAAAAAATCTATTGAGTGATTTCGATTTTATTTTGATTAGGAAAATATTAAACTAATATTTTTTTTAATAGTTACCATAGATGTAAACATTTGTCTCACTAAGTGAAAATTTGAAATTTTCGTGGCAAACCCATAGCTTTTGAAGTTTTCAAACTTTTATCAGTCTTAAATCATAAATTATGGACTTGTGTATGTGAGATTTATTGATGTGTCGTTTGGATAGTTTTGAAATAATTTTTTAGGAATGAATATGGACTACCAAAATATTACCTCTACAATCCAAGTACCCATCGAATGGCCAGTGGGTGCTTTTAGAGATGTAATTTTGGAGGTGGTCCAGATGGCCATCACGTATCTCGAGTGGGGCCAGAAAAATGCGATTGTTATCGGAGGAGTTACAGGGATAATCACTCAAGATACCACCGGTCAGGGATATGTATTTTTGAAGACGGAAGAAATGTAAGTTTGATACTTCACTTGTTTCTTGCTTCACTTTTTGAACTACAAAATATTTACTTTTATTTTCTGTTTTCAGAAACCAGGAAGAGACTTCAACCCTGGAATTGATTATCCCGTAAATAATTATAGCATTCATCGATTTAATGGGCGAGAAAAACATCGTACATTGAATAAGACTGATTTTTTACCACCAATGCCTGAAAATCTGAGATGCGACCCAATTATGAATTCTACAAGGTCTGAGCGTCACACAAATTGCTTTACAATCAGGTTTGTATTTTCTTAATTTTTTTAGATAAGGTACTACTAATATTATTGATTCTTCCAATTTTTATTCAAGGCAAGACTTTTATTAATTTTCGTGTTCATTTTTCAGGCTCTCAAAAACATCAGACCCTACATCCAAAGCAGATTCTGAAGTAGATTCTGTCTGAAGCTATTGCGACTTTGGTAAGTCATTGCATTTTGTTCTTAGAGAAATTTTCCATTTTCCGGCCCATAAAAAATATGCTGACAAATCAAAAGTCAAAATTTTAGAAAACAGATGTAACAGTCTTAATTTAATATTAAACATTTGTTACAGATTATGATGCAGCTGGGAAGTAGCATACACTTAGATTTGCCGTTTTCTGATATTCTAAAGTTTTTTTGTGAACATTCAGATACCTCAGAAGGAAAACTGTGATATTAGGTTAATTATTTTTAATAAATTCTTCAATAATTATAAATTGAATTTTACTTACATACTATAAAACTCTTTGTAAATATATTTCCCACAACCATTAGTCAAAAATACAATCAAAAACCCTTAATTTCTAACTTAATCTTTAGATACCTTTAATATTACCTAGTTTTCACTTTCACTACATTCACTTTCACTATCACTTGCATACGGCTGATGACAGTCAGCGCTGAATTCCATAAAGATGTCCATCATCTTGAAGTCGTCTCTCTTCCAAGCGACCTGGTAAGCAGTTAGTCCTCCATAATCACGAGCTTCCAAGTTCACGGCAGTCTGGTGACAGATCCAAGTTGCCAGCTCGTAATCCTGATGGACGACAGCAATATGAAGCGCAGTACTTCCAGAAATTCTGTCTGGTGCATTCAAGTCTGCCCCCATCTCCATCAGGATTTCCAGTAACTGCACTGCCTTCTTCCCTCTATGACTTCGCGCTACAATGTGGACACACTGATATCCGTCAAAATTGTACTGCCGCAGCAGAAATTCGTTGTTATGGTCCAACCACCATCCAACTCGCAGGAGTAGGGACACACATCCATGTTGACAGATGTCATGGAGAAAATTGTCTCCCTTGCTGTTCATTGCACCGAAAACTTTGATGATAAAAAGAGACTCCATTGTTTCAGACGACAAAAACAGTATGGACCTGTTTCCAAGCGATGCCAGTGTAGGACTGAAGTTAAATTATTTCAAATTCATGATTATATCGGGACCGGGAATACCAAACAGGCACTGTTTGATTGGGATAAGCCAATTTATGTTCATGATTAGAAGTGGACTTCCCGAAAAATACCCAGTTATATTTAGTTTTAGTGGAGCATTACAATAGGTCAATGTTTTCCTTTTATGATAAATGAACAGTCGGTATTATTCCATGGTACTATGTAAGGTCTTATAAATGGGTTCTTACATAAATAATGACTGATATGCCCAAGTCTGATATAATTTATAATTTTAATAACAAGATAAGATGAGTTAAGATGATTAAAAACTGAAAAGTTTTCTGCTATAACATAAAACGTGCTATTACTGTCTCATTTGTTATCATTGTAGCCTACGGTTTTGTTTACAATTATTTTTACACAAAAATTAGACTCAGTGCTTTTATGCAGGTTCAACCAGTTGCAAATAGAACAACCATTTAGAGTAAAATACCAGTTCTAAAAGTGAATGTACTCTAGTATACGCTTTGGATTGAGGGAATTTTTGCAAATATGGTGAAGCTATCCTTATTCCGTATAGTTTTAGGGTACAATATTCACTGAAAGCATGCATAGTACTAAAAAAAACTATCAACATTAGAACAACGAACGAACCACGTGGTTGAACTGTCGGAACATTTCAAAGTTTATCAATTCGAGTAGATTCTCTTTCATCTAAATATCTTTGGCTCCATCCCATTTCCCCTAAGACATACACATGAATGGCTTGATAACAGAAAGTGTAATCGTCTATATGGTTCAGGCAACTATACTTTTGCCGTCTTAGTTTCTGAAGAGTCTTGGCCACTGACAACGTACCTGTGCACTTGAACTGAGTAACACAAATATCGAGAATGCAGTACACTGCCGAGCAGCTGAGACCATCACTGCAGTGGACAAGAACAGCTCCAGGCTTCCAGCCAACCGGTTGTTTCCTTGTAGAAATGGTATATGCGTCGTTCAAACTGCACACAAAGGACAAGAACTTGAACGGATCATCTTCATCGCTATTACGCCAAGCCGTGTACTGATAATGCCAAATTTGACGCTCACGATCCGCGCGGTCAGAAAGGCGCAACACTGTCAGAGTAAAACGAGTCTTCTCAGAGATCTTCAGAGTCTTTACTCTAAACCCACCACACTCTATTTCACTGCCTTCGGTGGGACTCCAATACTGGTAGCTTTCTTCATAAGCTCTCCGTGATGTCTTGACGATAGTTGTGACTTCACGACGCCAGGCTAATTCTAAAAATTTCTCGCAGTTATCTTCTTCCGGGCTGCTGAGGCAAATATACTTCCGTTGTCCGTAATGTGCATCGTAGCCAACTATAAAACTGGCACCTTGATACCTTTCTTCTGTCTTCATGCTGCATAGAAATTGGTGTGCTAGCTGTAGGCATCCGACGTGGGCAGCCTCATTGTCAGGTTCATCAGAATTTCTCCGGGTCAGGTCAATGGTATTGTATTCTTGATGGATGCGTTCGACACAGTATGGATCATCCATAAGTGTCAAAAAGTCAATGGCCGAAACGTCTGGGAATTCGGTAGTCATGTTGATTTAAAAATCACAACTGTGGGAATAGTTCTGCTTCCTAAGGCAGTACTTATTGAACTAGTCTCTCGGTTGCTACTGCTTTAAATAACGAGTGTACTATGATACCCCGGTGGTTAATTAATTAATTTAAAGTGTAATTAGCATGTAAATCCTACTAGGTAAAACTTTAATTACAATAGAAGTCAAGTGACTTTTAGTGCTCTGAGAAACCCACCCGCTGAGCGCTCGTTAATTCTTTACGACTTTATTTTACAGTGAAATCATCAAAATTGAATTTCTCGGGTCCTGCTGGGCATACGTAGATTGTGCCCTTCCAAAAAATCATTAAATGCGAGTCCGAGCTAAACTGAGCTCAATCAAGTAGAGAGGCGGCTTTTAAAACAAAAATCACTTAGACATCCAAGACGGGGAAACTTATTAGATTTAATGGGATTTATTGGTAGTTAATGGAACGATAAATTATATTGTAATTTATTTATTGCTGTTTTGATAGCAAATGATAAGATTATTATCTTGCGACTCCTATTTTAATGCAAATCTCAAAAAGCATAAAGTAGAGAGAATAATAAAATATCGTTTTATTAGAGTATGAATAATTAACTAGTGACATCAAAAGTATTTCAAACGTTTCTAAGTTACACGCAAAACAAATAACTCATGTAATACCTACAGATACGTTTTCCCTTTCGACTATTTGACCACAATTGCGGTTTGTTTACGTCAAACTGGAATTTGTTTATCCGATCAGTGAAGTATTTACATTATACTAATCAATTTCACGTCATTAAATCATCCGATTTATCACAGAGACAATGGCATCATATAAATTGGCAATTGTAAAGCATTGTACTCCAGTTATCTCTGTGTACTTGAATCCACTAGCTCTGTGCTAATTAACCAGAATGTGGAACTTAAAATCAAAATCATTGTCCCCAAAGGATTTCATCAAGCTGATGAATAAACCTGATTTCGTGAAACGTATTTCCAAGGAGCATAAAAAAGTTTTGCAGGCAGAAGTACCACCAACACTCAACGCATTCACTCATGCTGGACCCGAAGACATTATCAAAGACCACATGCAACTCAAAACGCACATTACCAGTGAAATGCCGCTGTCAGAGATGGAAGCCCAGTCCTGGTGGGAATCAGTATGGAAGAATCAAAGCAGAATTATAGTGATGCTCAACGAACCTGAGGAAGAAAGTGGCTATCGCTTCTGGAGCTCTGGAGTCGGGACATCGCTCCAATTTGGAAAATTAACCGTCAGCACTGTCAAAATTCGTACAATCCTACAAACTCTTGAAATCAGGAATCTCAAGATAACTGACGAAAATGGCAATTGGTTGACTGTTTACCACTTTCTGTACTTGTACTGGCCAGTTGAAAACGATTTGCCTTCTAGTGATAACTTTTGGAGGTTGCTGCTCACAGTTAATAAATACAGGGAAAGTTTAGAGAATTTGGAAGGCCATCTGAGCCTAATCCTGGTCCACTGCCGTAATAAGTTGGATCAAACGATGGTCTACTGGGCAATCGAAAGGATATTTTTAGAATATGTTCGAACAAAGAAAGTTAATATATTTTCAACAGTATTAGCATTGAGAAAAGAAGGGTTTTACTGCTTGTCAACCGAGAAACATTACCTGTTTTGTTATGTCACTTTGTATCATTATTTACTTCATGAATCTTCAGTATTGTAATTTACGCTAAAATTGATCTCCATGAAATTTAATCATATCTTCTATGAATGTGTACCAAATGTTTAGTTACAGATAAATTAGGCTAAGATTTATTTATAAATTAAGTATTTTTATCTTGTTACTAGTCATTAAGATTAATAATTGTGAATACAACATATCCAAATTTTTTACACTTCTAATAAACTTGAAGATGTAATCAGTAACTATTTCCGTTGTTATTTTTCGTCTTATATCCTGTTCTTGCGATAAGCGGGATTCAACGAAAAATCTTTTGTTTACGGTCACTAGTATCGGCATTTATTTGATCTATAACAAATAAATATGAATGAACTGTTTGGGTTCATAAATACGTAACCGTTCTGCGTAGCGTCGATAAGATCAGTAGCATGACCATTAATTATCAATTAGTGACTATAAAATAATAATCAAGATGAGTTAATATTCATCGGACGTTTATTGAATCGTTAATGGGCATTTTGTTTCTGCTTAAACTCATAAATATTTATCGAATTAAATTTATTTAGGTTACTGTTATAATATGATTAATATTTAATCAATAAAAAGTGTTTATGAGGTAAGACTGTTTAGTCTTTTTGCCAGTTCGCTAAATAAAAACTAAAATACAGGTCATAGAAAAAATACTACTTACACAAATCATCGACACATTGGATTTCAAATTCAAAATTAGAATATAGACTAAAGCTTGTTCTACATTCAAAAAGTACCTAAAAATTTTGTATAACATCACAATTAAATTTAACTTTAGACAACACATTAGAGATTACAAGTTACATTGTTTTGGGTTTTCATTGCTCAAATATTTAATCTAAAGCTTCGTAATCAATTTCCATGCAACCATTTTTACGGAAGACCAGTGAAATTTTTTTCAGAACTACTTTTTACATTTTGTTACAAAATGATATAGTGCGTTGTAACAAAATACATAATTTTCAGGCTGGTTAATAAAATTTCCATAGACCTGTTTCATTTTCATTAGAGCTTTCGCCACAGACACAACATTGTTTTTCTTAATGTCACTGATACACATGTCTAACAAACAGAACACACTAGACTTAGCGCCATCACTACATTGGACCACTATCGGCCCGTTAGGAACATCTTGATCAGTCTTAATCTCATCACTCACTTCATTAACAATACTGATAAATCTTATAAGTTGACCCAGACAATGGGACATGTTATCCAAAGGCCATTTGGTGTAGAAAAGGTGTACGACTTCCTTCACTTTGCCGTCTTGCTTCAACTCCAGCGTCGTCTTGGTGTAGCAATCTGTTTTCAGAATTTGAACAGCTTTAATCCTAATTTCCTTGCATTCGACTTCTGCATCAGTCTTCCAGTACTGATAGTCATTTTCGCCGTTAGCTGCTAGTACGACTATCACATAGCTGTTGGTCTTCAAAATCATGTTCCAAAATTCGTACAATCTGTCACTAGTAGGGTAAAGCATACACGAAAATTTGGCGATGTCTTTGCTCGTTGTTGCTTTTCCAAAGCCACATAAAATGTCCAGAGATTTCACAAGGCCAGAGCCTTTCTTACTTTTTTGACTCTTGAGGTCTTCAGTGTTCAAGTTCTTCATTATCTCCGTGTATTCTTGCATAATTCGAGAAACAGCACTTGGATTTTCCATGAAACTGATGAAGTTCTTGGTGTTTAGGTGGATCAGGTTTTGGTTTTCTAGCTGTAGTTTTTTCATGGTCTTGAAAAAAAAGTTTGACTGAGTGAAACTTATTTGAATCTTATCTACTTAAATTGAGCACACTTTCGTTAGGACGAGCTATAAGAGACTGAACGTTGCTTGATAACACGTAGAAACCTCAAAGTCTGGCAAGATTGATCGTCGATAAATTGGAATTACTTTTTATACCGTCGCCCTTATGTTTGCTCGAGGAAAAATAGACTTATTTGGCCTTAAGTTAAAAAGTGAATAAGCTTTTTGAAGCAATAAGGCCCTTTATACGCATACAACGCCTACGTGCAATTGGTGAACTCATCACTATTCAAGCGGATTAATGCTTACTAGACTATGAAACGTTTTAATTCTCTAATCGATAATCTAATAGCAAATAAGATCACTTTTATCCTCGTATTTTAATCTTAAAAAAAGGTATTGTTGCATCAGCTTTCATTCATGACTTGAATGTGTTTCAAATTATAACCCTTTAGTGAGCTTGTGATTCATTGCATTTCAGGACAATATGAAAACACCAATATTATCCTTGTAATGACCGCACGTACTATTTATGTAAAGTATGAATAATTAATGTAGCTATAAATTATCTTCAATTAGCAAACCATATTCATTTGACTTCTAACCTCAGTCAGGACAAGTGTCATCCTGTGATCATGGGTGGAACCTCATCCAGAACAAGTGACTCTGAAGAAAAATACCAATCAGCTGTAAAAGGGATCGAAGATAATTTGAATTTGAAGCACGAGCACGAGAAGCTATTGAAGGAAAGTGTAACGTTACCATGCAGCATATCGAAACTGCCAGAAAATGCTGGAAAAAACAGACATTCGAACATGTGCTTCGACTTCAACAGAGTGACCCTTCCAGGAAGAGATGAGAGTGACTTTATCAACGCTTCGTGGGTCGACGGCTACAGGGCTCCCGGGCGATTTCTGCTCTGCCAGGCGCCACTTCGAGAAACCGTTCAGGACTGGTGGACTATGATATTCGCTTACAAGATAAGAGTGATTGTGATGCTGACTAGAATCGTGGAACAAAACCAAGAAGCTTGTTTCCCCTACTGGAGCCAAGTGCGGCGGACATCAGTCAGCTTCGGCGAGTTTTCTATTGAAACCAAGAAAGTTAAAGCCTTTCGAGATCATGTCGTGACTAGTCTCCGTGTAACAGATGGAAGTGGAGCTTCGCTGGATGTGAAACACTTTGCGTACACCGACTGGCCTTCCCAGGGAGTCCCTCAAGATCTTTCAGACTTCTATAACTTTCTTGTGAAAGTGAGAGAAGCTCAGTCAAAAGCCGAGCTCCGTCAAAATGACTTTCTTCCAATGCTGGTACATTCTAGCGCTGGGTTAAATCGAGCTGGTGCTTTCGCGGCTATAGACATTTGCTTGAATCAGTATAATGAGAGCAAAACAATAGACCTTAAGTCAGTAGTGCGAAGTTTACGCAGACAAAGATGTAACTGTTTATCCTTACCACAACATTACATTTTCTGCCATGATTTATTTTTTAAGTAGTATTAAGAATTTGTATATTTTTTATTTAATAAAGCTCAAGTTATTACTGTAGTACCTTTTTATGCCTTTAGATATCATATTCCTAAGAACTATACCTATATCTACGAACTCGCATGTCAGAATATTAAAACTAAGATAACTGATGGCAATAAGCTCGAGCAGAGATTAGCGAAGGCATTAACCTTATCATTATCAGCGAATTTTGTGTTATAGATTAAAAAATTCATTTGCGCCCGTTATTGCTGTCACTTAACCATAGGCGCGTGCGCGTTAAGTCATTGGTTTAATTATAGATTGATCCGGAGACAAGGTAGTGCCTCGCGCCAAGCACATGTTCAACATATAAAACCTCAAACTTTAACAGGATGAAAAATTGGAAGACATTTGATGTTTAATGGCGCAAGAAAACAACTATTACCTACCACTCGAGTTAACGCGTTGCTAAATCGAACTAAAGCTGTAAATTATGTTCAATAATTAACGAGCTCTGAGAATTGGGACGTTAGTCCCCAATTAATGGAGAGAAATAATTGGCTATCGATTCGGTATAACCCAAGTACATTGATTGTAAATTATATTGTTCTTTGCATAGAAAGGGTAAAACCAGTCAGAGGTACCTACAAACCGCAGAAAATTGTGGTTAATGAATAAGAGTAATCAGTAGCGACAATATGACCTCATTAAAAATATGGTATATAACATACCAATTGTTTAAACTATTTTTAGTACGAATAAGGCTATGGTTTTCCTGTTTTTGTGACTCTTATCAAATTTGTATTTTCCCTTGCCTATACCATTGTTATAAATTACTCATTACTGCTCTCAAAAGCAGTCGCGATTAAAATTGAATTGTTTATCAAGTCCTGTACAAACTTTTCCTGCTTTTCTCATGAATTAGTTATAGTTTCATGTGTTACTGTGCGAGAGCGATTTGTTCAAAATTTTGATTCTGATTTTAAAAAGCTATATACTTTACATATTATTCGCATGATATTCGCTCTTTACGCGCTCACATTAATCAATTCATTCACCTAGTAAATTCAGTTCCATTAGAATTTTATGGTAAATTGAAACGTCACATCATGAGAGTCATCAATTTATTGTGACGTCGTCGATTTCGCTGCTGATTTTCTGCCAAGTCGTAACTTTCTAGATCGAAAACTTTCCTAGATAAACTAGGTTTCGCGTGGTGCGCGACCTGCTAAAGCAGGTCGCGAGGCAGTTGTGCCTTTTTTTATAAATTTAAAAAAAGTTTTTTATTTTTTTTTGTTTTACACGGCCGCCATAATGGATTTCAAAATGGATGTCATTTTCGAAGTCAGCACCCCTGAAAACCTATTAAACGACACCCATGACGGTATTTTCCAAAAAACCATGTCCGCCATTTGAACAGATCTCCGCTGCCCAGACTGGTTGTAAATGTAATTGTAAATATAAATATTGAAAAGTGGACTGTGGACTGTATAGTGGACTGAATACTTAATTTAAAAAAGTTTGTGTTGGAAAGTAGATTCCAGCATGTTGGCGGCCTAAAAAATTAACAAAAATGTAATTTAATATGCTTTGAAACAGATTATTGTAAAATGAAAATAAAATTGTAAAAATTTATTACTTAAAATTAATTTGTGAAAATAATTAATTAAAATTAAATTGTGAAAATTAATTAATTAAAATTAAATTGTGAAAATTAATTAATTAAAATATAACTAAACGATAAAATACAACCTTTTGTTTAAAATAAAATATTGGTAACTATACCTCAAAGTTTTCTAACTATACATAAGTAAGCAGAAATAATTGAATAAAAGTAGTATATGGGTACTGCATCTCACCAACAGAAAAAAAAATTAAACATTAATTATTACAATATTCTATTGGTAATACACAAATACGAGTAATAGATCTAGTATGAGTATGCCCATTTGCAGTTTTAACTTCTGCTCTCACAATATTGTCAGACCCAGGAAATACATTAATAACTCTTGCCATTGGCCAATACATAGGGGGAGTATTATTTTCACGTAATATTACAAGTGTACCTATTTGAATGTTAGGAGTTACATCTCTCCACTTAGGTCTTGATTGCAAAGTATTTAAATAATGTTTGTACCATATTTTCCAAAAGGATTGGTACATATTAGTACATAGTTTCCAAAATTTAAGTCTGTTTTCAGGAACTTCTGACAAATCTGGTTCAGGGTAAGAATTTAAAGCTGAACCAATCAAAAAATGCCCTGGAGACAAGTAGGAAAAATCATTTATATCATTAGATAATGGAATTAAAGGTCTACTATTTAACACCGCCTCAATTCTGCACAAAACAGTATTCATTTGTTCGTATGTTAACAAAGCCTTTTGTACAAATTTTTTTAAGTGGTATTTCACACTTTTTACTGATGCCTCCCAGAGACCACCAAAGACAGGTGAATAAGCGGGAATAAAATGAAACTTGATACCTTTTGCAGAGGCATACTCTTGAACCTGTGTTTGATGTTCTCTGGAAATCTGGAACTTAAAATAATCGTCTAATTTAGTCCTTGCACATTTGAAAGTTGATGCATTATCACAATAAACTGTCGGCAATCCGCGACGAGAAATAAATCGATTGAGGCAAGCAAGAAAAGTTTCCGTTTTTATGTCAGAAAGAAGTTCTAAATGTAATGCTTTTGTTACAAAGCAGACAAAAACGCAAATGTAAGCAGGTGATTCAATTGATCGCCTCAATGCAGATTGTTTGACTTGTATCGGACCGGCAAAATCAATGCCTACTTTCTGAAAAGGACGACATGCATTCACTCTGTCATGTGGCAAGGAACCCATAAGTTGTTCTGACATGTTCTTTTTTAACTTAAAACATATAATACATTTATGAATTACCTTCTTAATTTCACGAATACCATTGACAAGCCAAAAATTTTGGTTCAAAGATGCAAGAACAAGTCTTTGACCAGCATGTAAATTTTTTTCATGTTCTCGTTTTATTATTAAATCAGTTATTCGAGAACCTTTAGGTAAAATTATTTGATGTTTCTGAGAAAGGGGTATTTTAGCATTATGTAATCTACCTCCTACTCTGATTAAACCTAGGTCATCAATGAATGGAAATAGGGGTTTTAAAGAACTTGAGACCATTTTTTTTGACTCTAAAGAATGAATTTCATTTTTCATATATTTTTGTTGTTCATACTTAATTATTAATGATAAAGAAGTATTTAATTCATTACTTGAAATGAAATTATGTTTAATTTAACCCAGTTTTGTGCGAGTGTTACGACAAAAACGCAAAACGTATGAAAGAACTCTTTGCATGCGATTGATATTGGAATACTTATCTAAAAAATCAAGACATAACAGTGTCTTGCTTGAAAGGGTACAAGCTATCGAACAAGGAAGCTTGACATCCTTCCTGACCTCAGGAAGGTCTTCAAATTTGGGAAGTTCAACTGAAAAAACTTTATACTCTCTTATGAAGAGATTGTGGTGCAGACCACCAGAGCAAATGATGCTCTAACTCGTGTGGTAGCACACCTCTGCTGAGACAATCAGCTGGATTCTCATAGGTGCGTATATACGCCCATGTGTAGTTTTGTGTAAGGAGTGAAATTTGCTTTACCCTGTTAGCCACATTGTATTTAATTTAGTAGCATTCGTTTTTATCCAAGCTAAAACGATTTGTGAATCTGAATATAAAATAATATAGTTTATATTCTTTTTTAATGAGAGAGTATGATGAACCCTCTTTGTTAACTTGGCAAGTAGTAAAGTAGCATTTAGCTCAAGTCCTGGCACCGCAAGCTTTTGGATTAGTGGGTTAACTCGCAATTTTTAGCAGAGCAAAGTAATGTGAACATTACCTGATTTATCAACCACTCTTAAGTAAATAGAACAGCCATAAGCAGTGCTGCTTGAGGCAAAACCAACCAACTGCAATTTGACAGCATTATTTAGACTGACATAGCGTACGAGGTTTATAGGTTTCATAATCGCCAAGCTTTCGTAAGACTTTCGCCAAAGTGATTGTAACTCATTGTTAAGCTTTTCATCCCAATCGAGATGAGCTTGCCATGTAATCTTTTTTCTAAATTGTAAAATCTTTTTGAAGCTAAATATAATGAGTCTCCTAAAGATTCATTTATAGAGTCAAGAGGCAGTTTTAATGGAAGCCCAACTTCAAATGTATTATTATTTAATTGCACAGTTTCTTTGAAAATCTCCTCACAAGATTCAAATTCAGATGATTTTTCTTGAAATATTTGGGGCACACTTTCAGTTTTTCAAAACTGAGCAATGTTGTCATTTAAATCAGTTTCACAAGTAGAACAAAATAAAGATACGACCTTTTTGGCGGGAACATAATGCAGATTACCCGCTACCACGTAACCGAACTTTGTGTTGAGCAGCGCAGGAAACGGAGCATTGTGTGCTGATGAAGATCTGGATGACTCTAAGATGACGGCTGGGTCACTCGGTAACAGCGCCTGAAATAGTACGTCCGCTCCTAGTAATATATGTATTGTACTAGGCTCAAAAAAGTCTTTGTCGGCAAGTGTGATATCTGATGGCATTATAAAATTAGACATATCAAATTTTTGCTGAGGAAGCTGTGAAGTTATTTTATCAAGGATAAAACATGAAACTTTTGTGCTAAAATTATTTACAAGTGAATGTATCTGAAGTGGTATGTACTTTTTCACATTGCTTACCATGTTGCCAATTCCTACTATACCTGACTCTATGGTTTTTGGTTGTAACTGCAATAAATTTGCAAGTTCTGCAGTCACAAAAGAGGCTTGGGACCCACTGTCCAATAAAGCCTTGCAATGTACCTCTGTCCCATTTCCTGCAATAAGTTTTACCCTAGCGGTAGGCAGAAGTACTTGTGTAATGCCACTGTGTGTCAATAATGTCACAGGGCTTTGTAAATTGTCTTGATGTAACAATGTATTGTGGTCCAATTTGCAGGTGCCACATTTAAAGTGATACCTACATGCACCTGCATGTAAATTGAGGCAAAGTTTGCATAAAGAATTTTTATTTACAAATGATAGCCTATCAGTAACTGACATAAGCTTGAATTTGCCACAAGTGTATAATTTATGTGCAGACTTACATAGTAAGCATGACTTACATTTTGGTTGTGACGTCTTCACTACCGGCTTCCCGGCGGCAGCTGAAGGCTCGTCCTTCAAGGTGGCAGCGCTGCAGGACATCTTGTTGTACTGCTTGCTATGGTGACTGTTTTGAGGTGGACGCTCTGAATTTTCTAGTGCAAGTGCACGCTTCTCTAGAAAGTCAATAAGACTCTTAACACTGGGTTCTTCATTGCGAATTAATTGGAACTCCTTATTGCATAAGAAATCCAGTTTACGCAACACTATGCACAAAACTATAGGGTCCCACTCATTAACGTTGCAGTTTAAATTTTGTAAAGCGGCCAATAGAAACACAATAGAACAATCTATTGTTTCACAATAGAAACAATTTATCTGAGATTTTGAGAATTTGAACGATTAATTTGTGGCATGTCTATAAGCATATTTATGTGATCATTTCTAATTTTATAAAAGTTATTGTATCTATGTTCCAAGATCTGAAGACTCTCTTCATAACTCTCTGCTATCACAGGCAAATTTTTATCAAATCAAGAGGATCATCTTTTAAAAAGTTTCTCAAATAATAGAACTTTTGATTTTTTTTCCAAACGGGAATTTTAATCAACGAATGACTTAAAAAGTCATATAAAAGTTCTATATTCAGAATACTTGCCTGTGAAAGGTGGGATAACAATCTGTGGCAACTTTGTTGGGATGGAATGAGAGTTATTCTGTGAAGATTGGAACTACTGTTACATGAGATCTTACTATGTAATTGCATTATTTTGCTAAGTGTATAAGCATATCTGTCTTCGACAATAGATGCATCTTCGCTGTCATTAGGATCTATGCCAATTATTTGCAAATTAAACTCTTCGTAACGTTGAAAATACGACCGAAGGTTTTCTTCTTTTATTTTTAGAATTTCCTTGGACAGATCAGATGCAGTTGTTTCGGACAAACTTTGAATGTAATTATACAATTTGGTTATATTACCTTTTATTAATGCTCGTTGTCGTATTAAAACAGTTGAATCTTTGCTTGTAGCCATTTTTTAGACAAACACACACTTTAAAAACCACAAATTAAATCAAATCCTAAATTGGTATTGTAAATTATGTAAAACGTTGTAAATTGTACAAATAAAAAACTTAAAACATAAAATCAAACAACTTCGTGTAAACAGAAAAGTAAAATGGCGGATCCGGGGATTGGCGGGGGGCGTCGCGTCGAACACAGCGACACACAGAGCATCAAACAAAGTCTTTGTGGCTCACTTCGGCTAGATTCGAATATCTTCGGCTGTAATCGGCCAATCCTCGGCGTCACTTTAGATGCATTTTTGGAGTGTGCTCGTTTCGATGATAAAATCTTGATGAAAGAAAGTAATTGAAAAACTTACGCAAAATTGTCCAATCAAAATCTATGCGTTATTTTTTGTAAACTGAAATAATACTCAAACTTGTATTTGTAGTCCTCGGGCGGCGTATACGGCGTAGTGTAAGTTTTCTTTCACGTTCAATACTGCACAAAGAAAATCTACGCCGAACTGCAATCACCAGCTTCCAACCTTCGTTTTGCACAAGTTCCGTGGAAGGACCAAATCTGAACAGATCTCCGCTGCCCAGACTGGTTGTAAATGTAATTTAAATATAAATATTGAAAAGTGGACTGTATATTACTTGTGCATTATAATTGAAATAGAAAAAGGACTTTGAAAATGAGTATATTGAAAAAATATAAAATACGAGCTAAATTCACATTCTCTTAAAAACGTCACCGAAACTAGAAGACATTTTTTTATTTTATTTTTAGTTTTTTAACATTTAAAAAGAGAATACTTAATTTAAAAAAGTTTGTGTTGGAAAGTAGATTCCAGCATGTTGGCGGCCTAAAAAATTAACAAAAATGTAATTTAATATGCTTTGAAACAGATTATTGTAAAATGAAAATTAAATAGAAGACATTCTTTTATTTTATTTTTAGTTTTTTAACATTTAAAAAGAGAATACTTAATGGGGTCGTGGGTCGACCTTTTTTCGAGCGCCACCGCTCCAACTGCAACGGTTCGCCCGGGAAGATGGGTCGCCAACTGATGAGAAGGTGGATCTGAGGATCTCGAGGTTTTTCCGTACCCTCCGCGTCACCCACTCCACAATTTCCATACAAAGTTTTCACCTCCCGCCGCTCCATCTGGGAGAACAATTCTGTCACCCAGTGAGTGAGTGAGTCAGTGGTATTGTAGCTTTATATAATATAACTAGGTTTCGCGTGGTGCGCGACCTGCTAAAGCAGGCCACGAGGCGGTTGTGTACTCTATTTGTAGGGTCAAAAAGGCGTTCATACATTTTTTGGTTTGTCACGACCGCCATCTAAGATTTCAAAATGGATGTCAGTTTCGTAATCAGCATCCCCGAAAACCTGTTAAACGACACCCATGACGGATTTTTCCAAAAAATGCATGTCCGCCATCTTGGATTTAAAAATAAATGTCATTTTCGGGATCAGCATACCCAAAAACCTATCAAACGACACCCATGACAGTTTAAAAAAAAAATGCATGTCCGCCATCTTGGATTTCAAAATGGATGTCATTTTTGGAATCACCAACCCCGAAAACCTATTAAACGACACCCATGTCGGTATGCCCGAAAATTTCATATCCGCCATCTTGGATTTTTGGTGGGGAGAATTGAGACGCTCCGGGCTTTGCCCTTCGCGTCACGATTCCCCCAACTAAAATCCAAGATGGCGGATATGAAATTTTCGGATTGCGGTCGGCCGATAAGATGCTTGGTGACGCTTCGGGCTTCGCCCTACGCGGAGCTCGGCCTTCGGCCTCGCCCTATACGCAGCTTGGCTTGGCCTTCGGCCTCGCCTCGCGTGTTCTGCTCGGTCTACGACCTCGCCTCACCTTTAGAATCTATACTTAAATGGCGGCCATCTTGGATTGGGGGGGGGGACGCTCCGGGCTTCGCCCTACGCGGAGCTCGGCCTTCGGCCTCGCCTTATAAGCAGCTTGCCTCGGCCTGCGGCCTCGCCTCGCGGCGGGTCGTGGTTCGGCTCGGCCTTCGGCCTTGCCTCACCACTCCTTGTATGGCGGCCATCTTGGAAAATGACGGAATCGAAAAACTTATCAGATATTCGGATTTAACGACCCCAAAAACCCCCAGATACCGAATTTGGTGCGATTCGGAGGAGATAATGAAATCTCATTTTTGTATGGCGGCCATCTTGTTTTTCTGAAAATCGAAAAAAATTTGTCACCGGTAGACTTTGACCAGGGTGTGAGTTGACCTTTGTAAGAGCACCACCGGTCCAAGTCTAACGGTTCGCCCGGGAAGGTGGGTCGCGACCTGATGTGGAGGAGAATTCGAAGATGTCGAGGTTTTCCCATACTCTACGGAAAATTCTGACCACACCTCCCGTACATCATTTTCACCTCCCGACCCTCCTTCTGGGAGAACAATTATGTCAGTCAGTCAGTGAGTCAGTGGTAATATAACTAGGTTTCGCGTGGTGCGCGACCTGCTTAAGCAGGCCGCGAGGCGGTTGTGGTACCCTGTTTATAGGGTCAAAAAGGCGTTCATACTTTTTTGGTTTGTCACGACCGCCATCTTGGATTTCAAAATGGATGTCAGTTTCGTAATCAGCATCCCCGAAAACCTATTAAACGACACCCATGACAGATTTTTTTAAACTGCATGTCCGCCATCTTGGATTTAAAAATAGATGTCATTTTCGCAATCAGCACCCCAGAAAACATTTTAAACGACACCCATGACGGTTTTTGAAAAAAATGCATGTCCGCCATCTGGGATTTCAAAATGGATATCATTTTCGGAATCAGCACCCACGAAAACCTATTAAACGACAGCCATGTCGGTATGCCCGAAAACTTCATATCCGCCATCTTGGATTTTTGGTAAGGAGAATCAAGACGCTCCGGGCTTCACCCTTCGCGTCACGATTTTCTCAACTAAAACCCATGATGGCGGATATGAAATTTTCGGATTGTGGTCGGCCGGTAAGATGCTTGGTGACGCTTCGGGCTTCGCCCTACGCGGAGCTCGGCCTTCGGCCTCGCCTCGCTCGTTCGGCTCGGTCTACGACCTCGCCTCACCTTTAGAATCTAAACTTAAATGGCGGCCATCTTGGATTGTGGGGGGACGCTCCGGGCTTCGCCCTACGCGGAGCTCGGCCTTCGGCCTCACCTTATACGCAGCTCGCCTCGGCCTGCGGCCTCGCCTCGCGGCGCGTCGTGGTTCGGCTCGGCCTTCGGCCTCGCCTCACCACTCCTTGTATGGCGGCCATCTTAGAAAATGGGGAAATCGAAAATCTTTTTAGATATTCGGATTCAGCGACCCCAAAATCCCCTAGATACCGAATTTGGTCCGAATCGGAGGATATACCAAAATATCAATTTTGTATGGCGGCCATTTTGTTTTTTTGAAAATCGAAAAATTTTTGTCATCAGTAGACTTCGACCAGGGTGCCGGTCAACCTTTGTTCGAGTACCACCGGTCCAAGTCCAACGGTTTGCCCGGGAAGGTGGGTCGCGACCTGATGAGGAGGAGAATCAGAAGATGTCGAGGTTTTCCCATACTCGACGGAAAATTTTAATCACACCCGCCATACATCATTTTCACCTCCCGACCCTCCTTCTGGGAGAACAATTATGTCAATCACCCAGTCAGTCATTCAGTGAGTGAGTGGTAATGTAGCTTTATATATTATAATAATAAATAATAACTAGTTTTCGCGTGGTGCGCGACCTGCTAAAGCAGGCCGCGAGGCGGTTGTGCTACCCTATTTGTAGGGTCAAAAAGGCGTTTATTCTTTTTTTGGTTTTTTACGGCCAACATCTTGGATTTAAAAATCGATGTTATTTTAAGAATCAGTACTCCCGAAAACCTAAAAAACGACACCCATGACGGATTTTTCCAAAAATACATATCCGCCATCTTGGATTTGAAAATAAATGTCGTTTTCAGAATCAGCATCCCCGAAAACCTATCAAACGACACCCATGAAAGTTTTTCACAAAAAATGCATGTCCGCCATCTTGGATTTCAAAAAAGACGTCATTTTTGGAATCACCACCCCCGAAAACCTTAAACGACACCCATGTCGGCATGCCAGAAAATTTCATATCCGCCATCTTGGATTTTGAGTGGGGAGAATCGAGACGCTACGGGCTTCGCCCGTAATTTTCGGCGGCCGGTAATGAAATTTTCGGATGGCGGTCGGCCGGTAAGATGCTTGGTGACGCTTCGGGCTTCGCCCTACGCGGAGCTCGGCCTTCGGCCTCGCCCTATACGCGGCTCGGCTCGGCCTTCGGCCTCGCCTCGCGCGTTCGGCTCGGTCTACGACATCGCCTCACCTTTAGAATCTAAACTTAAATGGCGGCCGTCTTGGATTGGGGGGGGGGGACGCTTCGGGCTTCGCCCTACGCGGAGCTCGGCCTTCGGCCTCGCCTTGTAGCAGCTCGCCTCGGCCTGCGGCCTCGCCTCGCGGCGGGTCGTGGTTCGGCTCGGCCTTCGGCCTCGCCTCACCACTCCTTGTATGGCGGCCATCTTGGAAAATGGCGAAATTGAAAATCTTTTAAGATATTCGGATTCAGCGACCCCAAAAACCCCTGGATACCGAATTTGGTCTGAATCGGAGGATATACCAAAATATCAATTTTGTATAGCGGCCATCTTGTTTTTTTGAAAATCGAAAAAAAATTGTTATCGTTAGACTTTGACCAGGATGCCGGTCGACCTTTGTTCGAGTACTACCGGTCCAACTCCAACGGTTCGCCCGGGAAGGTGGGCCGAGACCTGATGAGGAGGAGAATCCGAAGATGTCGAGGTTTTCCCATACTTGACGAAAAATTCTCACTACACCCCTCATACATCATTTTCACCTCCCGACCCTCCTTCTAGGAGAACAATTATGTCAATCAGAGAGTCAGTCAGTCAGTAAGTGGTAATGTAGCTTTATATAGTATAAATAACTAGGTTTCGCGTGGTGCGCGACCTGCTAAAGCAGGTCGCGAGGCGGTTGTGCCTTTTTTTATAAATTTTAAAAAAGATTTTAATTTTTTTTAGTTTTTCACGGCTGCCATATTGTATTTAAAAATGGATGTCCCAAAAACGACACCCATAATGATTTTTTGCAAAAAATTATGTCCGCCATCTTGGATTTCAAAACGTATGTCATTTTCGGAATCAGCACCCCCGAAAACCTATAAAAGGACACCCATGATGGTATTTTCCAAAAAATCCATGTCCGCCATCTTGGATTTCAAAATGGATATCATTTTCGAAATTAGCACCCCTGAAAACCTATTAAACAACAACCATGTCGGTATGATGGCGGTCGGCTGGTAATATGCTTGGTGACGCTTCGGGCTTCGCCCTACGCGGAGCTCGGCCTTCGGCCTCGCCCTATACGCAGCTCGCCTCGGCCTACGGCCTCGGCTCGCGCGTTCGGCTCGGTCTGCGACCTCGCCTCACCTTAAAAATCTAAACTTGTATGGCGGCCATCTTTGATTGGGGGGGGGACGCTCCGGGCTTCGCCCTACGCGGAGTTCGGCCTTCGGCCTCATCCTGTACGCGGCTCGCCTTGGCCTTCGGCCTCGCTACGCGCGTTTGGCTCGGTCTTCGACCTCGCCTCACCTTTAGAATCTAAACTTGTATGGCGGCCATCTTGGATTTGGGGGGGGACGCTCCGGGCTACGCCCTGCGCGGAGCTCGGCCTGCGGCCTCGCCTCACCAATCCTTGTATGGCGGCCAACTTGGAAAATGATGAATTGATGAGAAGAAGGATCTGAGGATCTCGAGGTTTTCCCGTACCCTCCACGCCACCCTATCCACACCCCCTATACAAAGTTTTGACCTCCCGCCGCTCCATCTGGGAGAACAATTCTGTCACCTAGTGAGTGAGTGAGTGGTATTGCAGCTTTATATAATATAACTAGTTTTCGCGTGGTGCGCGACCTGCTAAAGCAAGCCGCGAGGCGGTTGTGCTACCTTAATTGTAGGGTCAAAAAGGCGTTCATTTAGTTTTTTGTAATTTTTTTCAAAAACACATGTCGGACATCTTGGATTTAAAAATGTATGTCATTTTCGGAATCAGCACCCCTGAAAACCTATTAAACGACACCCATGACAGTATTTTCCAAAAAATCCATGTCCGCCATCTTGGATTTCAAAATGGATGTCATTTTCGAAATCAGCACCCCTGAAAACCTATTAAACGACACCCATGTCGGTATGATGGCGGTCGGCTGGTAATATGCTAGGTGACGCTTCGGGCTTCGCCCTACGCGGAAATCGGCCTTCGGCCTCGCCCTATACGCAGCTCGCCTCGGCCTACGGCCTCGGCTCGCGCGTTCGGCTCGGTCTGCGACCTCGCCTCACCTTAAAAATCTAAACTTGTATGGCGGCCATCTTTGATTGGGGGGGGGCGGAGTTCGGCCTTCGGCCTCACCCTATACGCAGCTCGCCTAGGCCTACGGCCTCGGCTCGCGCGCTCGGCTCGGTCTGCGACCTCGCCTCACCTTAAAAATCTAAACTTGTATGGCGGCCATTTTTGATGGGGGGGGGGGACGCTCCGGGCTTCGTCCTACGCGGAGTTCGGCCTTCGGCCTCACCCTATACGCGGCTCGGTCTTCGACCTCGCCTCACCTTTAGAATCTAAACTTGCCGCCATCTTGAATTGGGGGGGGGGACGCTCCGGGCTTTGCCCTACGCGGAGTTCGGCCTTCGGCCTCACACTAAGCGCGGCTAAGCTCGGCCTTCGGCCTCGCCTCGAGCATTCGGCTCGGTCTTTGACCTCGCCTCACCTTTAGAATCTAAACTTGTATGGCGGCCATCTTGGATTTGGGGCGGGGACGCTCCGGGCTACGCCCTACGCGGAGCTCGGCCTTCGGCCTCGCCTTTTACGTAGCTCGCCTTGGCCTACGGCCTCGCCTCGCAACGTGGCATCGTGGTTCGGCTCGGCCTGCGGCCTCGCCTCACCACTCCTTGTATGGCGGCCATCTTGGAAAATGGTGGAATCGAAAAACTGACCCAATATTCGGAATCTTCGTCCCCCAAACCCTCCAGATACCGATTTTCGTCCTGATCGGAGCAACTTCATTTTCGGCTGCCATCTTGGATCCACCATCTTGAAAAAAAATTTTGAAAGCCACCTGCCCCTCACCCCTCTGTAAAACATTTGTTCGAGCACACCCCACTTATGTCAAACGGTTCCGGAGATACAGCAATAATCATTTTGTATAGCGGCCATCTTGTTTTTGCGAAAATCGAAAAAATGACGTCACCGGTAGAATTCGACTAGGGTGTGGGTCGACCTTAGTTGGAGCGCCACCGCTCCATCTACAACGGTTCGCCCGGGAAGGTGGGTCGCCACCTGATGAGAAGGTGGATTCGAGGATCTCGACGTTTTCCCGTACCCTCCGCACCACCCTCTCCACATTCCCTATACAAAGTTTTCACCTCCCGCCGCTCCATCTGGGAGAAAAATTCTGTCACCCAGTCAGTCAGTGAGTCAGTGGTATTGTAGCTTTATATAATATAATAACTAGGTTTCGCGTGGTGCGCGACCTGCTTAAGCAGGCCGCGAGGCGGTTGTGGTAACCTGTTTATAGGGTCAAAAAGGCGTTCATACTTTTTTGGTTTGTCACGACCGCCATCTTGGATTTCAAAATGGATGTCAGTTTCGTAATCAGCATCCCCGAAAACCTATTAAACGACACCCATGACAGATTTTTTTAAACTGCATGTCCGCCATCTTGGATTTAAAAATAGATGTCATTTTCGCAATCAGCACCCCAGAAAACATTTTAAACGACACCCGTGACGGTTTTTGAAAAAAATGCATGTCCGCCATCTGGGATTTCAAAATGGATATCATTTTCGGAATCAGCACCCACGAAAACCTATTAAACGACAGCCATGTCGGTATGCCCGAAAACTTCATATCCGCCATCTTGGATTTTTGGTAAGGAGAATCGAGACGCTCCGGGCTTAACCCTTCGCGTCACGATTTTCTCAACTAAAACCCATGATAGCGGATATGAAATTTTCGGATTGTGGTCGGCCGGGAAGATGCTTGGTGACGCTTCGGGCTTCGCCCTACGCGGAGCTCGGCCTTCGGCCTCGCCCTATACGCAGCTCGGCTCGGCCTTCGGCCTCGCCTCGCTCGTTCGGCTCGGTCTACGACCTCGCCTCACCTTTAGAATCTAAACTTAAATGGCAGCCATCTTGGATTGGGGGGGGACGCTCCAGGCTTCGCCCTACGCGGAGCTCGGCCTTCGGCCTCACCTTATACGCAGCTCGCCTCGGCCTGCGGCCTCGCCTCGCGGCGCGTCGTGGTTCGGCTCGGCCTTCGGCCTCGCCTCACCACTCCTTGTATGGCGGCCATCTTAGAAAATGGGGAAATCGAAAATCTTTTTAGATATTCGGATTCAGCGACCCCAAAAACCCCTGGATACCGAATTTGGTCCGAATCGGAGGATATACCAAAATATCAATTTTGTATGGCGGCCATTTTGTTTTTTTGAAAATCGAAAAAATTTTGTCATCAGTAGACTTCGACCAGGATGCCGGTCAACCTTTGTTCGAGTACCATCGGTCCAAGTCCAACGGTTTGCCCGGGAAGGTGGGTCGCGACCTGATGAGGAGGAGAATCAGAAGATGTCGAGGTTTTCCCATACTCGACGGAAAATTTTAATTACACCCGCCATACATCATTTTCACCTCCCGACCCTCCTTCTGGGAGAACAATTATGTCAATCACCCAGTCAGTCAGTCAGTGAGTGAGTGGTAATTTAGCTTTATATATTATAATAACTAGGTTTCGCGTGGTGCGCGACCTGCTAATTGTGCCTTTTTTTATAAATTTTAAAAAAGTTTTTATTTTTGTTTTTCACGGCCGCCATCTTAGATTTAAAAATGGATGTTATTTTCTGAATCAGCACCCCTGCATACCCAAAAAACGACACCCATGACGGAATCTTCCAAAAAATGCATGTCCGCCATCTTGGATTTGAAAATAAATGTCATTTTCATTATCAGCATCCCGGAAAACATATCAAACAACACCCATTACAGTTTTTCACAAAAAACGCAAGTCCGCCATCTTGGATTTCAAAATGGATGTCATTTTTGGAACCACAAACCCCGAAAACCTTTTAAACGACACCCATGTCGGTATGCCCGAAAATTTCATATCCGGGCTTCGCCCTTTGCGTCAAGATTCCCCCAACTAAAATCCAAGATGGCAGATATGAAATTTTCGGATTGCGGTAATCCGATAAGATGCTTGGTGATGCTTCGGGCTTCGCCCTACGCGGAGCTCGGCCTTCGGCCTCGCCCTATACGCAGCTCGGCTCGACCTTCGGCCTCGCCTCGTGCGGTCGGCTCGGTCTACGACCTCGCCTCACCTTTAGAATCTAAACTTAAATGGCGGCCATCTTGGATTGGGGGGGGGGACGCTACGGGCCTCGCCCTACGCGGAGCTCGGCCTTCGGCCTCGCCTCACTACTCCTTATATGGCGGCCGTCTTGGAAAATGGCGAAATCAAAAATTTTACCAGATATTCAGATTAAGCGACCCCTAAAACCCCCGGATACCGAATTTGGTCCGAATCGGAGAAGATACCGAAATCTCGTTTTGTATGGCGGCCATCTTTTTTTTTGAAAATCGAAAAAAAATTGTCAACGGTAGACTTCGACCAGGGTGTGGGTTGACCTTTGTTCGAGCACCATTGGTCCAACTCCAACGGTTCGCCCGGGAAGGTGGGTCGCGACCTGATGAGGAGGAGAATGCGAAGATGTCGAGGTTTTCCCATACTCAACGGAAAATTTTGACCACACCTCCTATACATCATTTTCACCTCCCGACTCTCCTTCTGGGAGAACAATTATGTCAATCAGTGAGTGAGTCAGTGAGTGGTAATGTAGCTTTATATAGTATAACTAGTTTTCGCGTGGTGCGTGACCTGCTAAAGCAGGCCGCGAGGCGTTTGTGCCTTTCTTTATAAATTTAAAAAAAGTTTTAAATTTTTGTTTGTTTTTCACTTCCGCCATCTTGGATTTAAAAATGGATGTTATTTTCTTAATCAGCACCCCTGAATACCCAATTAACGACAACAATGACGATATTTTTCAAAAAAATTATGTCCGCCATCTTGGATTTCCAAAACGTATGTCATTAAAAAAAATTAAAAAAAATTAAAATTATTTTATTTTCAATATACTTAATTGCTAAAAGTACACAGTAGTTGGTACCTCCTTTTAAGCTAATAAGCCTGTGTTAGGTGGTACCGCTCTTTCATACATAAAATAAATACTTGCTTTTATTAAATTAAATCTAACTAAAAAAACTAAAAACTAAAACAAAACCAAATGATAGAATGATAAAATTTTGACATTAAAATAAGAATAAGAATAATAATAATAATAATAATTCATACCGCCACAATCAGCTATTTGAAATTATGTTTTAAAAGTAATGTGCATATGTATTGTGTATGTATATATGTATTCTAATATGTATTCATAATATGTAAATAATTAAATCTTAATATTGTTTACTTGATGTATTCCAGTAGCAATTCCGTGTCAATGTAGGTCTTACTTTGTATCCATTTAATTAAAAGTTGTTTACATTCTCGATAGCTTTTATCGTATATATATATTTCTTTGTTAACTTTATTATATAAATAGGCTGAGCGGGTGTGATACTGAGAGCTAGCAAACGTAGTCTTTGTTTTTGGGACACTGGTAACAATATCCTTACGTCTCCTGTTCACTAGTGTAGTGTCATATGGAAGTGATTTGTGTTTTTTAATAATTGTGAGCACAATATACAATTTTCTCACAGAAAGCAGATTGCTAATTTTATATAACGCCTCAGTTGGATACAACCTCTTCTTAAAATACATCACTTTGATAAGTGTACGTTGAGCCCGTTCCAGATTCAGAAAATGGGTCTTTGTTGCACCACCCCAGACAGGAATGCAGTAGGTCAGTACCGATTGTACCAATGAGGTGTAGATTTGATTTAAGAGAAGTTTAGGAGTAGACTGTGGGCCACTATTTTTTTCTGGAATCACATATCTGAGAGTTTTGAAGATCCAGATCAGCTTCCTCACTCTGTTCGCAACTTGTTCTAGATGTTGATGCCAAGACAGTCTTTGATCAATCAAAACTCCCAGGTACTTAGTGTGTGTTACTTTCTCTATTTCTGGACAAGCACAACCGACACCGTTATTATTGACACAGCTGTGTATCTTCACAGAAAAATCATTATGTGGCTGAGAATTATTGTAAATGCTGTAACAAATGAAATTGGTCTTAGATGTATTTAGCGTCAGTAAGTTCCTCTGTAGCCATGTTGCAACCTGAGCTAGTCCATTTTCAGCACTCACCCTAACCTCCTCCCAGGTCTCACCAGAAAAGACGACGGCGGTGTCATCTGCATAGCAGATGATTTTGGCATCTTTGATATTCATATTACACAGGTCGTTAATGTAAATAAGAAATAGGGTAGGTCCTAAGACGCTACCCTGCGGCACGCCATATGACACCGCCGCCTCTCCACCGATGAGCTCATGAAGTTTAACGCTCTGTTTTCTATCTGTTAGATAACTGCTGAAGAGATCGAGTGTAGTACCCCTAATCCCAATCAACTCCAGCCTCCGCACAAGAATAGGAACAGAGACGGTATCGAACGCTTTTTTCATATCAAGGAAGACCGACATGCATTTATTACCTTTGTCGAGTTGGTCAGTGACCATTGCACTTAACTCCGTAATTGCGTGCTCTGTCGATCTGCCTCGCCTGAAACCATATTGTGTCGGTGATAGGATGTTATATTTTTCTAAATAATTTAGTAATCTAGTGTTAATTAGTTTTTCTAAGATTTTCGATATAGCAGGTAAAACAGCTATAGGTCTATAATTGCTAATATCGTCCCTGTCCCCACCCCTGTACACAGGCGTAATAACTGATCGTTTGAGTACGGCTGGGAATACTCCCCGCTCAAAACATAAATTTGCAAGATGTGTAATAACAGGTACTACTTCTCCAGCGGCAATTTTTAAGAATTTTGTCGGGATGCTATCCCAGCCGGGTGCACTATCCGATTTAAGGTTCTTTAGAACACTATTAACCTCATCATGATCTGTGTTTAATAGAACAAAGGAATTAGGGTTCGTTTTCAGATGATCAGGGTATTGATTGGAGTTACAATTTAAGGGTTGGATTTTCCGAGCAAGTTGCATTCCTATATTTACGAAATAGTTATTGATATAATTAGCGGAGTCTATAGGTGAAGGCATAATATTTAAAAGTTCATTATTAGTGTTTAAAGATTTACTGGAGTAGGTTATATTTTTTATGTTGTTCCATAACAATTTATTACTATGTAATGAATTCACGATGCAATTTCTGTCGTAGGCTCGTTTGACTTTTTTTATTAAGTTGTTACAATAATTACGGTAACGCCTATAGGTTATACGAAGTATTTCGTTTTGTGGGTCATTTTGAAGTTGTTTTTGGAGTGCATTCCGATTTCTTATACACCTGAGTAAGCCAGGCGTTATCCACGGTTTAATAATTCTCTTACTGCTTGGTATTGAGGTTACTGCGGAGTTTTTTTGTATAGAGTCCATTATTTTATCAATTAAAGCGTTTGTTACCAAATTAGGGTCATTACAGTATAAAAGTTCTGATAAGTTTTTATTTTGTAGGTATTTTAGCGCGTTCTCAAAATTTATTTTAGTTTTTGTCTTATTTAATTTTTGTTTATGTTTTAATTTAGAAATACTAAGAAAAGTTGTGAAATGATCCGTA
Source organism: Aproaerema taeniolella (assembly GCA_949987775.1). NCBI lineage: Eukaryota > Metazoa > Arthropoda > Insecta > Lepidoptera > Gelechiidae > Aproaerema > Aproaerema taeniolella. The sequence goes on along the minus strand of OX465243.1, from coordinate 25,500,735 downwards.
ATCGTAGTGTGTAAAATTGCAATTGATGCCAAAAACTTAGTTTTATTTATTTTTAACATGAGGTGGTCAAGGCAATTTTGCTCTCTCGTTGGCCTAGTATGCCCAGCTAGAATACCATGAAGAGAAAGCATGTTTAGGTAGCTCGTTCTGTTTTTGAATTCATGAGAAGGTTCTAAGGGTTTGGGTCTAATATTTATATTTATATCGCCGGTTACAATTACACTACCCTTCGTATTAATGTTATCAAGATGTATGCTCAAAGAATTTATAAAAGCTTCCGCATTTGTGTTAGATGGAGATCTATATATACAAAGGACGGTGCTATTTAATGTTTCCAACTGTAGGCATGACGCTTGCGACAATTTTATTTCAGTAATCTTATGTTTTAAGTTGTTTTTAACATAAACAACCACTCCGTCATTCTGATTGAGTTGTACAGAAGTAAAGTAAGCTGAGTAGTTTTGTAGCTGTGGAAGGGGTTTATTGCGGTTAAGCCTACACTCGGTCAAAACAATTACGTCTAAGTTAAAAGAAAATGTGGATAATGTGAGTATGAAGTCGTCAAAATTATGGTAAATACTCCTAATGTTTTGAGCTATTATCGTCAGGTCACTTTTTTTAATTTCTACCTGTTTTTCAAGTTGGCTACAGTCACATTCGATTACGCTAGCGATTTCAATGTTATCTATCTCATTCAGAGCTTGTAATGTGTCATCCATAATTAAAGTACAGCATTAAACATATCATTGTGATATAGTTAGTGATGTGGGTAACGTGAGAATGCTTAGTGTGGGAATACAAGGGTCTTCGTCGTTGATTATATCTGATGATTGTGTATGATTTTGTGTACGATTTTAGAGAATGAATTTCAGGGTAAAAATGTGTGGGCTTTATTTTGTCATGTGTTTTTTGGGTAATTGAAAGTGGGGGTACGGTTTGACAGAATACATTGGTTAACAAACAGATACTTGTGGGTATAAATGCGAAAAGTTGCGAAGGCATAGCTTGACTACATATTATACAGGATGTTGCCAGTCATTGTTGTTCCGAGAATAAATTACGTACTTGTTCTTCAGACTTTATACAGATGATCGGGGAGTTTTCATGCTTACGCACGTAGACTTTACCATAGGATGTCCAGACAAATCTGTATTCTTTAGATTTGGCAAGATCACGAGCCAAATAGTGTAGGCGGGCACCTTTGTGAGTTAGGTTTTCTGAGAGAAAGATCGGTGTAGTCTCTTTTGTTTTGAAACCCAAGTGCATTGCACATAGCTTTGTATGGTGTTTTATATTGAATGACTTGGCCGACTTTAGGAAATCAGTCTTCAGCAGGGCAGAACCAGTTTCCACAACAATCGGGGTGTTTTTTTGTTCCGGTCTCTTACCTCTCACTCTGTAAATGTCCTTAATGTCAGATTTAGCTAATTCGCAATCAATAGTCTTCGATAGAGTGATCACCATTTCAATTAAATCTTGTTTCGTCTCTTTTTCCTTTTTAGGCACACCCTTTATTTCGAAGTTCATTTTCCGATTGAAAAGTTGTATGTCTTCCAGCTTGTCCTCCAAGAACACGATGTACTCATGGTCTTCTTTTGCCATTTGTTCTAGTGTAGTGACTTTTTGTTTCAATTCTTCGTTTTGAGCCGATAAAAATGAGATTGACGACTCGATATTTCTATTTGTCTCTTGAATCTCATTCATAGTTGATTTGAGTTCTCTCATATCTTCTCTTTGAGACATTGTGAAAGTCGTGATTAGTTTTCTCATCTCCAATCTAAAGTCGTCGAGATAACGGCCTACTTGCTGGTCTACTTTAGAAGTTGGGTCTATCTGCTGATTCACATTAGGGCTAGGTTTGCGCCGGCGACCAGCCACAGCATTCAGAGGTGACACGCGTTCTTCCTGTGTACAGATCGACATCTCCGGGTCAGACGTAGACATAGCATTATTCAGTGTAGAATGAAACATCCTGTAGATGAGCGCTTGTGGAATGCGCAAGCGATGGCGACGTTACGAAACACGCTGATTGGTTGATGCTGGATTACGCAAGCGTAGGGGGCGGAGTCACCGCACAATGCGCGACCAATCCGGCGCAAGCGATGGCCGCGGAGCAGTAATGGCGGCGTAGCGGCTGGGGTCAGTACCAGGCGCACAGGTACAGGGAGCACTGTCACTCAGTCAACAGCACCTTCTCGCATTCATGCACTCCTATTTTTTCACTTGAATTAATTATCACTAAATTTTATTTTAATTTAATAAATCAAACTAACGTGGATTAAATACGTCTACACTTTATAGCGGTCCGGGGGGAAGAGGATTTTCGGAATCAGCACCCCCGAAAACCTATTAAACGACACCCATGACGGTATTTTCCAAAAAGTCCATGTCCGCCATCTTGGATTTAAAAATGGATGTCATTTTCGAAATCAGCACCCCCGAAAACCTATTAAACGACACCCATGTCGGTATGATGGCGGTCGGCTGGTAATATGCTTGGTGACGCTTCGGGCTTCGCCCTACGCGGAGCTCGGCCTTCGGCCTCGCCCTAAACGCAGCTCTCCTCGGCCTACGGCCTCGGCTCGCGCGTTCGGCTCGGTCTGCGACCTCGCCTCACCTTAAAAATCTAAACTTGTATGGCGGCCATCTTTGATTGGGGGGGGACGCTCCGGGCTTCGCCCTACGCGGAGCTCGGCCTTCGGCCTCGCCTTATACGCAGCTTGCTTCGGCCTGCGGCCTCGCCTCGCGACGCGTCGTGGTTTGGCTCGGCCTTCGGCCTCGCCTCACCACTCCTTGTATGGCGGCCATCTTGGAAAATGGCGAAATCGAAAATCTTTTAAGATATTCGGATTAAGCGACTCCAAAAACCCCTGGATACCGAATTTGGTCCGAATCGGAGGATATACCAAAATATCAATTTTGTATGGCAGCCATCTTGTTTTTCTGAAAATCGAAAAAATTTTGTCTCCTTTAGACTTCGACCAGGGTGCCGGTCGACCTTTGTTCGAGTACCATCGGTCTAACTCCAACGGTTCGCCCGGGAAGGTGGGTCGCGACCTGATGAGGAGGAGAATCCGAAAATGTCGAGGTTTTCCCATACTCGAAAGAAAATTCTGACCAAACTTCTTATACACCATTTTCACCTCCCGACCCTCCTTCTAGGAGAACAATTATGTCAGTCAGTGAGTGAGTCAGTGGTAATGTAGCTTTATATAGTATAATAACTAGGTTTTGCGTGGTGCGCGACCTGCTAAAGCAGGTCGCGAGGCGGTTGTGCCTTTTTTTATAAATTTTAAAAAAGTTTTTAATTTCTTTTTGTTTTTCACGGCCGCCATCTTGGATTTAAAAACGGATGTTATTTTTTTAATCAGCACCCCTGAATACCCAAAAAACGACACCCATGACGATATTTTTCAAAAAATTTATGTCCGCCATCTTGGATTTCAAAACTTATGTCATTTTCGGAATCAGCACCCCCAAAAACCTATTAAACGACACCAATGACGGTATTTTCCGAAAAATCCATGTCCGCCATCTTGGATTTCAAAATGGATGTCATTTTCGAAATCAGCACCCCTGAAAACCTATTAAACGACACCCATGTCGGTATGATGGCGGTCGGCTGGTAATATGCTTGGTGACGCTTCGGGCTTCGCCCTACGCGGAGCTCGGCCTTCGGCCTCGCCCTATACGCAGCTCGCCTCGGCCTACGGCCTCGGCTCGCGCGTTCGGCTCGGTCTGCGACCTCGCCTCACCTTAAAAATCTAAACTTGTATGGCGGCCATCTTTGATTGGGGGGGGGGAGGCTCCGGGCTTCGCCCTACGTGGAGCTCGGCCTTCGGCCTCACCTTATACGCAGCTCGCCTCGGCCTGCGGCCTCGCCTCGCGGCGCGTCGTGGTTCGGCTCGGCCTTCGGCCTCGCCTCACCACTCCTTGTATGGCGGCCATCTTAGAAAATGGGGAAATCGAAAATCTTTTTAGATATTCGGATTCAGCGACCCCAAAAACCCCTGGATACCGAATTTGGTCCGAATCGGAGGATATACCAAAATATCAATTTTGTATGGCGGCCATTTTGTTTTTTTGAAAATCGAAAAAATTTTGTCATCAGTAGACTTCGACCAGGATGCCGGTCAACCTTTGTTCGAGTACCATCGGTCCAAGTCCAACGGTTTGCCCGGGAAGGTGGGTCGCGACCTGATGAGGAGGAGAATCAGAAGATGTCGAGGTTTTCCCATACTCGACGGAAAATTTTAATCACACCCGCCATACATCATTTTCACCTCCCGACCCTCCTTCTGGGAGAACAATTATGTCAATCACCCAGTCAGTCAGTCAGTGAGTGAGTGGTAATTTAGCTTTATATATTATAATAACTAGGTTTCGCGTGGTGCGCGACCTGCTAATTGTGCCTTTTTTTATAAATTTTAAAAAAGTTTTTATTTTTGTTTTTCACGGCCGCCATCTTAGATTTAAAAATGGATGTTATTTTCTGAATCAGCACCCCTGAATACCCAAAAAACGACACCCATGACGGATTCTTCCAAAAAATGCATGTCCGCCATCTTGGATTTGAAAATAAATGTCATTTTCATTATCAGCATCCCGGAAAACATATCAAACAACACCCATTACAGTTTTTCACAAAAAACGCAAGTCCGCCATCTTGGATTTCAAAATGGATGTCATTTTTGGAACCACAAACCCCGAAAACCTTTTAAACGACACCCATGTCGGTATGCCCGAAAATTTCATATCCGGGCTTCGCCCTTTGCGTCAAGATTCCCCCAACTAAAATCCAAGATGGCAGATATGAAATTTTCGGATTGCGGTAATCCGATAAGATGCTTGGTGATGCTTCGGGCTTCGCCCTACGCGGAGCTCGGCCTTCGGCCTCGCCCTATACGCAGCTCGGCTCGACCTTCGGCCTCGCCTCGTGCGGTCGGCTCGGTCTACGACCTCGCCTCACCTTTAGAATCTAAACTTAAATGGCGGCCATCTTGGATTGGGGGGAGACGCTACGGGCCTCGCCCTACGCGGAGCTCGGCCTTCGGCCTCGCCTCACTACTCCTTATATGGCGGCCGTCTTGGAAAATGGCGAAATCAAAAATTTTACCAGATATTCAGATTAAGCGACCCCTAAAACCCCCGGATACCGAATTTGGTCCGAATCGGAGAAGATACCGAAATCTCGTTTTGTATGGCGGCCATCTTTTTTTTTGAAAATCGAAAAAAAATTGTCAACGGTAGACTTCGACTAGGGTGTGGGTTGACCTTTGTTCGAGCACCATTGGTCCAACTCCAACGGTTCGCCCGGGAAGGTGGGTCGCGACCTGATGAGGAGGAGAATGCGAAGATGTCGAGGTTTTCCCATACTCAACGGAAAATTTTGACCCCACCTCCTATACATCATTTTCACCTCCCGACTCTCCTTCTGGGAGAACAATTATGTCAATCAGTGAGTGAGTCAGTGAGTGGTAATGTAGCTTTATATAGTATAACTAGTTTTCGCGTGGTGCGTGACCTGCTAAAGCAGGCCGCGAGGCGTTTGTGCCTTTCTTTATAAATTTAAAAAAAGTTTTAAATTTTTGTTTGTTTTTCACTTCCGCCATCTTGGATTTAAAAATGGATGTTATTTTCTTAATCAGCACCCCTGAATACCCAAAAAACGACACCCATGACGATATTTAGCAAAAAATTTATGTTCGCCATCTTGGATTTCAAAACGTATGTCATTTTCGGAATCAGCACCCCCGAAAACCTATTAAAGGACACCCATGACGGTATTTTCCAAAAAATCCATGTCCGCCATCTTGGATTTCAAAATGGATGTCATTTTCGAAATCAGCACCCCTGAAAACCTATTAAACGACACCCATGTCGGTATGATGGCGGTCGGCTGGTAATATGCTTGGTGACGCTTCGGGCTTTGCCCTACGCGGAGCTCGGCCTTCGGCCTCGCCCTATACGCAGCTCGCCTCGGCCTACGGCCTCGGCTCGCGCGTTCGGCTCGGTCTGCGACCTCGCCTCACCTTAAAAATCTAAACTTGTATGGCGGCCATCTTTGATTGGGGGGGGGACGCTCCGGGCTTCGCCCTACGCGGAGTTCGGCCTTCGGCCTCACCCTATACGCGGCTCGCCTCGGCCTTCGGCCTCGCCTCGCGCGTTCGGCTCGGTCTTCGACCTCGCCTCACCTTTAGAATCTAAACTTGTATGGCGGCCATCTTTGATTGGGGGGGGGGGACGCTCCGGGCTTCGCCCTACGCGGAGTTCGGCCTTCGGCCTCACCCTATACGCGACTCGCCTCGGCCTTCGGCCTCGTCTCGCGCGTTCGGCTCGGTCTTCGACCTCGCCTCACCTTTAGAATCTAAACTTGTATGGCGGCCATCTTGGATTTGGGGGGGGGGACGCTCCGGGCTACGCCCTGCGCGGAGCTCGGCCTTCGGCCTCGCCTTTTACGCAGCTCGCCTCGGCCTACGGCCTCGCCTCGCGGCGTGGCGTCGTGGTTCGCCTCGGCCTGCGGCCTCGCCTCACCACTCCTTGTATGGCGGCCATCTTGGAAAATGGTGGAATCGAAAAACTGACCCAATATTCGGAATCTTCGTCCCCCAAACCCTCCAGATACCGATTTTCGTCCGGATCGGAGCAACTTCATTTCCGGCCGCCATCTTGGATCCGCCATCTTGAAAAAAAAAATTGACAGCCACCTGCCCCTCACCCCCTTGTAAAACATTTGTTCGAGCACACCCCACTTATGTCAAACGGTTCCGGAGATACAGCAATAATCATTTTGTATGGCGGCCATCTTGTTTTTGCGAAAATCGAAAAAATGACGTTACCGGTAGAATTCGACCAGGGTGTGGGTCGACCTTAGTTCGAGCGCGACCGCTCCATCTGCAACGGTTCGCCCGGGAAGGTGGGTCGCCTCCTGATGAGAAGGTGGATCCGAGGATCTCGAGGTTTTCCCGTACCCTGCGCGTCACCCACTCCACACCTCCCATACAAAGTTTTCACCTCCCGCCGCTCCATCTGGGAGAACAATTCTGTCACCCAGTGAGTCAGTGAGTGGTATTGTAGCTTTATATAATATAACTAGGTTTCGCGTGGTGCGCGACCTGCTAAAGCAGGTCGCGAGGCGGTCGTGCCTTTTTTTATAAATTTTAAAAAAGATTTTAATTTATTTTTGTTTTTCACGGCCGCCATCTTGGATTTAAAAATGGATATTATTTTCTTAATCAGCACCCCTGAATACCCAAAAAACGACACCCATGACGATATTTTTCAAAAAATTTATGTCCGCCATCTTGGATTTCAAAACGTATGTCATTTTTGGAATCAGCACCCCCGAAAACCTATTAAACGACACCCATGACGGTATTTTCCAAAAAATCCATGTCCGCCAACTTGGTTTTCAAAATGGATGTCATTTTCGAAATCAGCATCCCTGAAAACCTATTAAACGACACCCATGTCGGTATGATGGCGGTCGGCTGGTAATATGCTTGGTGACGCTTCGGGCTTCGCCCTACGCGGAGCTCGGCCTTCGGCCTCGCCCTATACGCAGCTCGCCTCGGCCTACGGCCTCGGCTCGCGCGTTCGGCTCGGTCTGCGACCTCGCCTCACCTTAAAAATCTAAACTTGTATGTCGGCCATCTTTGATTGGGGGGGGACGCTCCGGGCTTCGCCCTACGCGGAGTTCGGCCTTCGGCCTCACCCAATACGCGGCTCGCCTCGGCCTTCGGCCTCGCCTCGCGCGTTCGGCTCGGTCTTCGACCTCGCCTCACCTTTAAAATCTAAACTTGTATGGCGGCCATCTTTGATTGGGGGGGGGGACGCTCCGGGCTTCGCCCTACGCGGAGTTCGGCCTTCGGCCTCACCCTATACGCGGCTCGCCACGGCCTTCGGCCTCGTCTCGCGCGTTCGGCTCGGTCTTCGACCTAGCCTCACCTTTAGAATCTAAACTTGTATGGCGGCCATCTTGGATTTGGGGGGGGGGGGACGCTCCGGGCTACGCCCTTCGTGGAGCTTGGCCTTCGGCCTCGCCTTTTACGTAGCTCGCCTCGGCCTACGGCCTCGCCTCGCAGCGTGGCGTCGTGGTTCGCCTCGGCCTGCGGCCTCGCCTCACCACTCCTTGTATGGCGGCCATCTTGGAAAATGGTGGAATCGAAAAACTTACCCGATATTCGGAATCTTCGTCCCCCAAACCCCCCAGATACCGATTTTTGTCCGGATCGGAGCAACTTCATTTCCGGCCGTCATCTTGGATCCGCCGTCTTGAAAAAAAAAATTGACAGCCAGCCGCCCCCCACCCCCCTGTATAACATTTGTTCGAGCACACTCCACTTATGTCAAACGGATCCGGAGATACAGCAATAAACATTTTGTATGGCGGCCATCTTGTTTTTGCGAAAATCGAAAAAATGACGTCACCGGTAGAATTCGACCAGGGTGTGGGTCGATCTTAGTTCGAGCGCCACCGCTCCATCTGCAACGGTTCGCCCGGGAAGGTGGGTCGCCACCTGATGAGAAGGTGGATCCGAGGATCTCGAGGTTTTCCCGTACCCTCCGCGACACCCTCTCCACACCCTCCATACAAAGTTTTCACCTCCCGCCGCTCCATCTGGGAGAACAATTCTGTCACCCAGTCAGTCAGTGAGTGGTATTGTAGCTTTATATAATATAATAACTAGTTTTCGCGTGTTGCGCGACCTGCTAAAGCAGGCCGCGAGGCGGTTGTGCTACCCTTTTTGTAGGGTCAAAAAGGCATTCATTCTTTTTTTGGTTTCTCACGGCCACCATCTTGGATTTAAAAATCGATGTTATTTTAAGAATCAGCACCCCCGAAAACCTATTAAACTACACCCATGACGGAATTTTCCAAAAAATCCATGTCAGCCATCTTGGATTTCAAAATGGATGTCATTTTCGAAATCAGCACCCTGAAAACGACACCCATGTCGGTATGATGGCGGTCGGCTGGTAATATGCTTGGTGACGCCTCGGGCTTCGCCCTAAGGGGAGTTCGGCCTTCGGCCTCGCCCTATACGCAGCTCGCCTCGGCCTACGGCCTCGGCTCGCGCGTTCGGCTCGGTCTGCGACCTCGCCTCACCTTAAAAATCTAAACTTCTATGGCGGCCATCTTTGATTGGAGGGGCGTGGACGCTCCGGGCTTCGACCTCGCCTAACCTTTGGAATCTAAACTTGCCGCCATCTAGAATTGGGGGGGGGGGACGCTCCGGGCTTCGCCCTACGCGGAGTTCGTTCTTCGGCCTCACCCTATACGCGGCTTGCCTAGGCCATCGGCCTCGCCTCGCGCGTTCGGCTCGGTCTTCGACCTCGCCTCACCTTTATGTAAGAGTCACCAACGTACATGACCAATAAAAATCAGGAACACTTTCAGAGGTTGGACTCATCATTGGGAAAATATGGGCTACACGCCCGAACGGCCTCCCTACTCCCCTCACAGCCGTCCCAAGCCTCGCATCAAAAGAAACAATTGAAGCGTTGTTCTGTCCAAAGGAAACTTTCTTAGGACACGACTACTCTCGTCAACTGCCCAGCAACGAATGTCCCTATCAGCAATACTTCCCTTCCTTCACTGTACAACGGCTAACTCGCTTCTGCCTCGAAGAGGGGCGAACGTTTCCTTTTATAGGTGCTCCGCCCGGTGGGGCGAGCGCGCAGGTGTTGATGACTCAGTGAGCTAGCAACGCACAAAAGTGGCGTGATCGAGTCAGACCACGCACTGCGCCAACAAATAATCCAATAAAACCACACAAAATAGCATACTGCTTACATTCGGCCATACTGACTCACAGATCGCGTCCTCGCGGTATGTCTATGTTGAGTTTAAACAAAAATATGGCTGAAAACAATACTTTTGGACTTTTTGGCAATACTTGTCCAAATGGGTCATTATTATTTTTTTTACAGATTTATTTATTTGTTCATTGTTAATACCGTGCTAACATTTACCAAAGAGTACAGTACTAGGTTTACTTCCCTTAATACAATTCTGACTTCTCTTAATATAATACTGATTTCCCATTGTATACCAACTTCAAACACTGTAACATCAATATCTCATACTCAAATACCAAATCTAAACTATAATATTAACTTTTACTACATTTGTAGTTTCTCACTCTGCAATAGCAAATCTAATGTTACCATAATAACTTTTACTATACTTGTAGTTTCTCACTCTGCAATAGCAAATCCAATGTTACCATACTAACTTTTACTATACTTGTAGTTTCTCACTCTGCAATAGCAAATCCAATGTTACCATACTAACATCACTCATACTAACTTCACTTGAAAGTCCTTTTTTTTTTTCTCGTCCTATCGCCGGCTTTCTCCTGTTACCCAAGGTGGCCATGGCGTGCTCTTCGACGACAATGCCGCACTTAGGCTTCATTGCTCACGTCCAGACTCACCGACTCACCGTTACTTTCCAGCCCCTGACTTTGGCTACAGAATCATTTTTGTGCTCGGTCCATGACCCTGACCGTTACCAGCACTAAACTCGCCTGCCCGGTCCATAACATTGACCGTACCTGCAGAATCATTTTTATGCTCGGTCCATGACTTTCACCTTGACCAGCACTAAACTCGCCTGTCCGGTCCATGACATTGACCGTTCTATCTATCTATGGAGGGGACGCCCGTCAGGCACAGGCGGGTGATCAGTCCACTTATTTGGGACCATTTCACCCAATTCCCCACAACAGCGCATGAGTTTTACCTCTGCACTGACAGTTCCACCTCTTTGAACCTACCCGAAGCTTTAGCAAACCCGATTATATCCTTTATGTTAAGCTCTTGTATTTGTTCTTCTTTTACCTCATCCATGCCTATTGTCTCCCATCTTACCAGCGCGTACATTGGACACTCAGTCAGGAAATGGAGACTTGTTTCCTCCTTGTCACATTTTGGGCATGTGGGATCACTTTTTAGGCCCATTATTGCTAGGTGTCGGTTCAAGGGACAGTGTCCCGTGAGCAGACCCACTACAATCCTCATGTCCTTTCTATTTAGCTTTAGAAGTTGCTTCGATTTTCTTTTTTCATATGTCTTTAGGAAGATTTTTGCCTGGCGGCACTGTTTGTTGTGCTTCCATCTTAAATTGGCTTCTTTTGTTATGATCTTGCTTATTATTCCTTTACTGATTTTACTTGATATAGGTAGCCTGGGTTCCGGGCCGATGAATGTCTCATCGGCCCCTTTCCTTGTTAGCTCGTCTGCAATCTCATTACCTTTATGTCCTTCGTGCCCCGGCACCCAGGCAATGGTAACTTTAGTCTTTTTGGCTAAGGCGTTAATAGCCTCCTTACATTCTGTTACTAGGGCCGAGTTAGTTTCGGCTCTGTTTAGTGCCTTCAAAGCAGCCTGGCTATTACTATATATTATGATGTTCTCTTTGTTTTCAGTGATCATGCTGTCTATGATTCTAACTCCCTCTGTAATAGCAAGCACCCCAGCCTGGAAAACGCTAGCGCATCTTCCCAGGTGCATGGTAACTTGGCCGTCTATCTGGTTCATGATGTGTATTCCCAGTCCTGATAGTTTTGTTGTTTCTTTCCTGGAGCCGTCAGTGTAACACACTATCTTTGGATCTTGTATGTCCAAGCTCCAGCTTTCTCTAGCTCCTATATGGATCCTGTATTTTTTGTCAAAGATTACTTTTTTCCTGATGAGGTCATTATTAGAAAGTATCATTGACAACTTCCCTCCATACTTTCCATCTAATATGGTGTGTCCTTTATCCATGAAGTTCCCTTTCTATTCAAGGCTTGATTTCATCCTATACCATTGCTCCATAGCTCTCTTTTAAACTTCCAAGTCCCGAGGATGCAATCCCAATAATACATCTAAGGCAGCTGATGGAGTGGTTCTCATCGCTCCTGTGATCATTAGGGTTGCCAGTCTTTGTACTTTCGCTAGTTCATTCCTGTTTGCTTGTATGGTGGTTTTATGCCACTAGACAATTGCTCCGTATGTTACTCTCGGAATTATGATTGCTTTGTATATCCACATCATGACATGTGGCTTGGTACCCCAGGTTTTGCTTACAGCTCTTTTGCATTGCACGAGTGTGATTTTTGCTTTATCGCATTGTTCTTTTATGTATGTGTTGAATTTAAGAGAATTATCAATTGATATCAATTGTTACCTGCAGAATCATTTTTGTGCTCGGTCCATGACTTTGACCGTGACCAGCACTAAACTCGCCTGCCCGGTCCATGACATTGACCGTTACCTGCAGAATCATTTTTGTGCTCGGTCCATGACTTTGACCGTTACCAGCACTAAACTCGCCTGCCCGGCCCATGACATTGACCGTTACTTGCAGGTTTGTGTAACGTTCACGGCTGTTGCGTAGATCTTCAGAAGGCCAAACCCTTGAACTTGTCCTTGACCTCGCTATTGACCTCTGCATCCGACATCATCCACGCTTCTGGGGTTTTGGGCCGCGCCGCCGTCTCTCTAACCCTGCTGCCACCGGTGGGGCAGCCAAACGTCTGCTCGACGCTTCATAATTTTGCTGCATGTTCTCTGAAACTCACAAAAAAAACAAAACGCAAACATCCATTCTTTCTGTTAATAAAATTACAGTTACGTTACGAATGTATTCAATCTAGAACAAACTGTAGTGTAGGTAGGGTAGGTATTAAATATAACTAGAATATTAAATAATATCTTTAAATAAAATCAGGTAACATTTCAAGATCGGTTCTATAAAATGAGTCCACGTGTCTTCTTATATGGAAACGAATATATTATCAAATTAATTCAGTAATATCATATTATATTCACAGAAGCTTGAGACCATTTTCGTGCCTCCATCCATTACATGTAACACGAATCCTACCTACGTCATAATTAGTATTTAAGCTCCCCTAAATTTAAATAAACAGTAGTAGTTAACCAGATTCGGTGTCTTATTACTTATCTACTCGCCTTGCTAACAACAAACAAAATTCAAACTAGAAAACTATAATGAAAATGTATAAGGCATTTATAAAAGTGGTCATATCTTCAAAACGGCTATTCCTAGCGCAAAAATAACAAATTTTCGGGCCCCCTTTAAGAAACCCCTACACACAGTTCGAGTAATCCGGTGCCACCATATTTTATTCCCTCGGTAACAGTTTTGTTCTCGATCATAGATTGAATGTAGGTAGAGAGAAAATTTCAAAGCACTCATAATTACTGTTCAAAAATGTACGTTTACGTATGTACAGGTACCGAGTTGGTATTTTAAGACATCGATTACGTCATTCTATGTAAAAGAAGGACTATTCTATGAATTGTACATAATAGTTGTAAAAATAGCTCTGCCAAAATGTAGAATTATAAAAATTACTAAAAACAGTTACCTTCATAGTGATTCCCTTTTATAATTGGTCGCTTTTTGCAGTTGTGTCGAATTAATCATGAAATATCTACATCAAAAGGAAAAATGATTAGGGCGTGTTACTTACGCGTTTATGCGTTGTTCAATCCCACTTCTGAGATGTAAGAGTCACCAACGTACATGACCAATAAAAATCAGGAACACTTTCAGAGGTTGGACTCATCATTGGGAAAATATGGGCTACACGCCCGAACGGCCTCCCTACTCCCCTCACAGCCGTCCCAAGCCTCGCATCAAAAGAAACAATTGAAGCGTTGTTCTGTCCAAAGGAAACTTTCTTAGGACACGACTACTCTCGTCAACTGCCCAGCAACGAATGTCCCTATCAGCAATACTTCCCTTCCTTCACTGTACAACGGCTAACTCGCTTCTGCCTCGAAGAGGGGCGAACGTTTCCTTTTATAGGTGCTCCGCCCGGTGGGGCGAGCGCGCAGGTGTTGATGACTCAGTGAGCTAGCAACGCACAAAAGTGGCGTGATCGAGTCAGACCACGCACTGCGCCAACAAATAATCCAATAAAACCACACAAAATAGCATACTGCTTACATTTAGAATCTAAACTTGTATGGCGGCCATCTTTGATTGGGGGGGGGGACGCTCCGGGCTTCGCCCTACGCGGAGTTCGGCCTTCGGCCTTACCCTATACGCGGCTCGCCTCGGCCTTCGGCCTCGCCTCGCGCGTTCGGCTCGGTCTTCGACCTCGCCTCACCTTTAGAATCTAAACTTGTATGGCGGCCATCTTGGATTTGGGGGGAAGACGCTCCGGGCTACGCCCTGCGCGGAGCTCGGCCTTCGGCCTCGCCTTTTACGCAGCTCGCCTCGGCCTACGGCCTCGCCTCGCGGCGTGGCGTCGTGGTTCGGCTCGGCCTGCGGCCTCGCCTCACCACTCCTTGTATGGCGGCCATCTTGGAAAATGGTTGAATCGAAAAACTGACCCGATATTCGGAATCTTCGTCCCCCAAACCCCCCAGATACCGATTTTCGTCCGGATCGGAGCAACTTCATTTCCGGCCGCCATCTTGGATCCGCCATCTTAAAAAAAAAATTTGACACCTACCTGCCCCCCACACCCCTGTAAAACATTTGTTTCAGCACACTCCACTTATGTCAAACGGATCCGGAGATACAACAATAAACATTTTGTATGGCGGCCATCTTGTTTTTGCGAAAATCGAAAAAATTACGTCACCGGTAGAATTCGACCAGGGTGTGGGTTGACCTTAGTTCGAGCGCCACCGCTCCAACTACAACGGTTCGCCCGGGAAGGTGGGTCGCCACCTGATGAGAAGGTGGATCCGAGGATCTCGAGGTTTTCCCGTACCCTCCGCGCCACCTACTCCACACTCCCTATACAAAGTTTTCACCTCCCGCCGCTCCATCTGGGAGAACAATTCTGTCACCCAGTCAGTCAGTCAGTCAGTGAGTGAGTGGTATTGTAGCTTTATATAATATAATAATAATAACTAGTTTTCGCGTGGTGCGCGACCTGCTAAAGCAGGCCGCGAGGCGGTTAGCCTACCCTATTTGTAGGGTCAAAAAGGCGTTCATACTTTTTTTGGTTTGTCACGACCGCCATCTTGGATTTAAAAATCGATGTTATTTTAAGTATCAGTATCCCCGAAAACTTAAAAAATGACACCCATGACGGATTTTTCCAAAAAATGCATGTCCGCCATGTTGGATTTGAAAATAAATGTCATTTTCGGGATCAGCATACCCGAAAACCTATCAAACGACACCCATGACAGTTTTTAAAAAAAAATGCATGTCCGCCATCTTGGATTTCAAAATGGATGTCATTTTTGGAATCACCAATCCCGAAAACCTATTAAACGACACCCATGTCGGTATGCCCGAAAATTTCATATCCGCCATCTTGGATTTTTGGTGGGGAGAATCGAGACGCTCCGGGCTTCGCCCTTCGCGTCACGATTCCCCCAACTAAAATCCAAGATGGCGGATATGAAATTTTCGGATTGCGGTCGGCCGGTAAGATGCTTGGTGACGCTTCGGGCTTCGCCCTACGCGAAGCTCGGCCTTCGGCCTCGCCCTATACGCAGCTCGGCTCGGCCTTCGGCCTCGCCTCGCGTTTTCGGCTCGGTGTACGACCTCGCCTCACCTTAAGAATCTATACTTAAATGGCGGCCATCTTGGATTGGGGGGGGACGACGCTCCGGGCTTCGCCCTAAGCGGAGCTCGGCCTTCGGCCTCGCCTTATACGCAGCTTGCCTCGGCCTGCGGCCTCGCTTCGCGGCGGGTCGCGGTTCGGCTCGGCCTTCGGCCTTGCCTCACCACTCCTTGTATGACGGCCATCTTGGAAAATGACGGAATCGAAAAACTTACCAGATATTCGGATTTAACAGCACCCCTGAAAACCTATTAAACGACACCCATGTCGGTATAATGGCGGTCGGCTGGTAATATGCTTGGTGACGCTTCGGGCTTCGCCCTACGCGGTGCTCGGTCTTCGGCCTCGCCCTATACGCAGCTCGCCTCGGCCTACGGCCTCGGCTCGCGCGTTCGGCTCGGTCTGCGACCTCGCCTCACCTTATTAAGAATCTAAACTTGTATGGCGCTAGATTTGGGGGGGGGGACGCTCCGGGCTTCGCCCTACGCGGAGTTCGGCCTTCGGCCTCACCCTATATGCGGCTCGCCTCGGCCTTCGGCCTCGCCTCACGCGTTCGGCTCGGTCTTCGACCTCGCCTCACCTTAAAAATCTAAACTTGTATGGCGGCCATCTTTGATTTGGGGGGGGACGCTCCGGGCTTCGCCCTACGCGGAGTTCGGCCTTCGGCCTCACACTATACGCGGCTCGCCTCGGCCTTCGGCCTCGCCTCGCGCGTTCGGCTCGGTCTTCGACCTCGCCTCACCTTAAAAATCTAAACTTGTATGGCGGCCATCTTTGATTGGGGGGGGACGCTCCGGGCTTCGCCCTACGCGGAGTTCGGCCTTCGGCCTCACCCTATACGCGGCTCGCCTCGGCCTTCGGCCTCGTCTCGCGCGTTCGGCTCGGTCTTCGACCTCGCCTCACCTTTAGAATCTAAACTTGTATGGCGGCCATCTTGGATTTGGGGGGGGACGCTCCGGGCTACGCCCTGCGCGGAGCTTTGCCTTCGGCCTCGCGTTTTATGCAGCTCGCCTCGGCCTACGGCCTCGCCTCGCGGCGTGGCGTCGTTGTGTGGCGGCCATCTTGGAAAATGG